>PVJX010005090.1:0-88196 GCA_004027295.1 Dolichotis patagonum
TCCCTGCAACAGTGTTTGTGAGACTCACGCTGAGAAAATTAAAGGCTTTGTAGGAAACAAACTTTGTAGCCATTTAAAAGAAGGAAGATCTCTGTGAACTAAGGTGCTCATGGTTCATTTAGTCACATTAGTTCATTTGCTTGTTAAATGAAGAGGCAAGTTTATGTACAAGTATATTGCAATTTATATAAGAAATAGAGGAAATAATGGAAACTCTATGTGAGTTCCTTGATATCTGAGAAGGTTTGCTTTGAGGATCCTACCACTACAAGACACCCAAATCTCTAGGCACTCAAGTCCCTTATAAAACATGGTGTAGTATTTTCACAGAATCTATGCAGTTCTCCTATATACTTCATTTTTTGAGATAAAATAAAAGCTTTTCCAATTCTTAACTGATCAATTCTTAACATAATGATTTGTTCATAATAATAGCAATGACATTTCAACTATGTGAATTAATTGATATTTCAATTATGGGTACTCGCTGCACACATGTGACTGTATCTGTGTTCTGGTATAGAAGTGAAATGAATGATAGCAGTGATAAAAGAGCTGAGAGAGAGAGGAGTTCTAATTGTTTTATTATACATTACAGTATCTGTAAAGTCATATAGTGTTAACAGGAGCATAGATTAGTTCTGAATGCATGTTGTCAAACTCTAGGTTAAACACAAAAGATGAAGTATAACTATATGCCAAGGAAAGAGACCTATTAGAATATGAAATGTTCAACTCAAACCACAGTAGGAAGGAAAAGAAGAGAAAAACAGGAACAAATAACAACCGTAATAAGTAGGAAAGAGTAACACGAATGTTGTAGCTTAATCCAACTATATGAGTAATCACTTTGAATGTCAGTAGTATAAATGCAGGAATTAAATGGCAGCAGTGGGCAGATTGGGTTTAAAAATTAGACCCAATTATGTTGTATATAATAAACCCACTTTGAAAATAAGAACACCTATTGTTTAAAAGTTCCAATTACTAATAACAATGTGATGGCAATGCAGGGTAAATAACTGCTGTACTCCATCTAGGGAATTATAACAAGAAAAAAGTCTGTAATGAATAAGTAGAGATGCAATGTTTTCTTTGGCATATGTTCCATCTGCTATTGGTTGAATCCACAGATGCAGCAGGAACACAGAGGATGAACCAGAAACTGATGAGGGTGATGGCATGTGGGTGTGGAGGAAGACGAATGAGAGGGTGCTTCCCCTCAGAGCAACTTTCTGTCTGTTTTTGACTTTTGGACTGTTCAAATGCTTTATATTTTCAAAACTAAATTTACATGAAGATTTCTAAAAAATTCAGCTCCTATAATCAAGTAAAAATAGAAATAAGGTAACTATGCATCAAATTGATAGCCGCAGAAAGTAACTTTTGAACATGGGCTATGAGTCTCCATTTTTAACAGCTTTATTGACTTACACACCACAGGTTCACCCACTTTAAGTTATACATTTCGATAGTTTCTAGTAGATGTACAGGTTATGCAGTCATCACTATAATCCATTTTCACATATTTTTTACCATCCCTGAAAGAAGCATTTACCCAAGGGCAGTCACTTCTTGTATCTCCTGCACCCCAACCCCAAGCTTATAGGCGACTGCTGATCTACTTTCTGGTTTTGGTGGCATGGTTGGTGTTCTTTGTGGAACCGGTCATTGCGCCAGGGCCTTCACTGAGCTACATCACAACCTGTTTTTTATTTTAAGACATGGTCTTTCTAAGTCATTAAGTGGCCCAGGTTCATCTTGAACTTGTGATCCTGTAGCCTCAGCCTCCACCTCCCAAAATGCTGGGATTATAGGCATCTTACCCACCTAATTTGCTTTCCGACTTGTATCTACACCTCTTTGGCAGGATACAGCCTAAGGAGCAAAACCTAGATAAAAACAAAACCAAAAAAAGGCTCCTGAAACACATCTGAACTTTTATGAAATAATTTATCATTAGTGGTAATATCTTTATTAAAACTTTGAAACTCATTATGCATATTCTAAGATAAGTTAGACAAATTAACTGTTACTATTATTTAAGACCAAAAAATTTTGCTATAGGGAAAAACATATAGAGTTGCTACTGGATTTATGATGGTTGGTAGAAGGAGCTGCTCACCTATGGCAGCCAGCAAGCAGGGGGAGACAGGAAGAGACCAGGCTTCAGAGTCCCGGTGAAGGCACCGCCCCGTACCTAACTTCCTCCCCCTCACCGTCTCTTAATGGTTTCAGGAGAGCTGGGAATTAAATCTTTAAAATGCGAGTCTTTGGCCAGGACTAGCTTAGGCAGAGCTCACTGGGCTAGCAAGTGTGAGCCCTGGCCTGCTGGAGGGTCAGTAGAGTGCTGAAATAGGAGCCTTTGGGGTCATTTCTGATTCAAACCGTAGCACAAGTGGTGACATGGGGGAACTCTTTTGCCTAGAAAATGATGTTCACTGGAGAACCCATTAAAAGGGCATAAAGGCACTCTACCTGGACAAATCTGAGGCAATTTAAGTCTCCCAAGAAACAGTAAAAGTAATGGCTTATTACACGTGGAATTAAAGTGACCAAAGAGAGTCACTGGAGATTAACAACTAAAAGGGTGAGGGCTAAAAGAATCCCATATGAAACAGTAGAAGAAATCACAGAAATAGAAAAATCACCATCTATCCCCCCATAACAATTAATCTGGGCAAAACCATCATCACTGGGTGAAATGTGCTGACCACAGAGATGGCAAACGGCCTCAAAGCATCAGGATACTTAAGAGCATTACTTCTCAAGTCAGCGATTTATTATAAAACAGGGAAATAAGTGCCCGTGAACTCTGGCGGCCACGACCGTCACCAGCTGATCACACCTCGGCGCTGGCAGCAGGGCAGCCTCACATACGTGCCTTCCGCTGGAGTGAGGTCAGGAGTTCCCAGTCTCACTGATGGAGTGTTCTCGCCAGTGACAGTTTGTTTTCCAGTAGTGGGGATTGAACTAAAGACTCTCGCGCTGTGCTACTACCCAGCCCCCCAGCCCCTTCTGAGGCAAGATCTCACTGTTATGCAGTTGACCAGGCCAGGCTCTGATTTGTGATCTTTCTGCCTCAGCCTTCCAGGATGCTGGAATTACAAGTGAAGCTATGTTTAGCTTCTTACCAAAAATATTTAACCTGAGTTTAGTCGTGAGACAATTAGACAAATTCAGAATATGAGGTAATTCTACAGGACAACTGGCCTGAATGCTTCAAAAAGGGTCAGCATTAAAAACAAACGAGCATAAAACTGATATGGTGCAAAGAAACTCCCAACCCATTAAATGTCCCAGTATGAGTTCATGTTCTCTAAAATTGAATACTTTTTTTTTTTTTGGTACTGGGGATCAAACTCACAACCGGACGCTTGCAAGACAGGCACTTATGCCGCTGAGCTAAATCCCCAGCCTGAAATTTTAGAAACAATGGAGGTTAAGAGCAGAGTATGTTTACTGAGAGAAAAAAAGCTTCTGTGTGAGAGAGAGCGGGTTGCAAACGACTCTTTTTAGAGACTTTTATAGAGCAAAACCACAGGATGAGATGGGTCCAAGATGGGGAAAACATGGGAACTTGCAAGGTGGGCATAAGGTGGGACAGAAATATGGTTAACCAATAAGATTAATTGCTCAGGTAAAATTGATTAAATCAGGGATAAATGAGGAAGCGAATTACCTAACGAGCAGGCAGGCCTAAAGTGCAGTGACTCTTCCTTGTAGGTGGTTAGGATGCAGTCCTTATGATGTGGGTGCATTTGTTTGCTCTTTTGTCCTGAGGCCTGGCCCACAGCAAGAGGTGTCTGTCTCCCCAACAGCTGCAAGGTATCTGGGCTTCTGCACTGGCTCCTTTGAGGACCTAGCCCTGTCTGACTACCAATAATAGTTCTGTCTAACTCAGTTGCCTATAACAAAACCATGAGAGTTTATTTTGTATTCAAAAGACTAAAGAGACACAACTACCAAATAAGGTCAGTGCATGTTGAGCAGATGTTAAACTTTGAAGAGAATTCTGTAAAAGACATTTAGGGACAGTTGGAGAGGTTTGGTCTGGGTTGCGTGTGAGATGGTAGTTCAAAATGTCTGCTCATTTTCTTAGTGTAAGATTGTTACTGGTTTATGTGAGAATATTTTGGTTCTTTGGAGAATGTGTGGAAATAATTTGCAGTGATATGTTGTGATGTCTATTGATACTTTCAAACCACTGAGGCCCAATAAATATAAACAGGAAAGGAAGAAAGAAAATGTGACAAGATGAGTGTAAGTGAAGGGTAATGGATGTGTGTCAGTTTAGTTGTACTTTTCTGTAGCTTTGAATATTTTTAACAGGAAGGCGCAGGAAGAACTTTAAACATGAGCTAGGGATGTCATATGTTGGGGAGGCTTTTGGCAGCTGTGTTTCCTCCAGCTTGGGATGGTTTAGGGCACCTCTGGTGTCATCTGCACACCCCTGCCTCCTGACCTAAACAGCTCCCATTTCCTCTCAGGTGAAGACCCGCTTGTGGATGATCAAAACGAGCGAGATATCAATTCCGTCGCTGGTGTTTTAAAACTGTACTTCCGAGGACTGGAAAACCCACTCTTTCCTAAGGAAAGGTTTCAAGATTTGATATCTACTATTAGTAAGTGTTTCCCAGGGGGAACGATCATTTCTTGGACAGATCTGAGTTGAAGCCTCACTGTGCCTTGCGAGGCACAGTGCAGGTGTTGGCAGTGCGGCTCTTGTTCTCAGAACTTGGTGCCCAGTTGTGGAGACCACATGGTTCATGGAGACAGGGCTCCCCAGCTTGGCAAACACCCTGCCCCACACACAGGAGCTCAGAGAAGGTGCGGAGGGAGGCTTGAGTTCACAGATCAAACCTGAGCGTGATCTGAGCACATCTCAGGACAGGTGGATGCAGGAATCCTGGGAAGAGCTGGGGACTCAGACAGGGGGACCAGCGGGAAGGTGTCCCAGCCAGCATGGTGTGAGCTGCTGGAGGAGTAAGATGAAGTGAGACAGGGACCATCGGGCCTTGTAGGGGTTCCAGAGCTTTCTACTTTAGGGGATTGGGGACTGTGACTGTATAGAGGTCAGGTCAGGAATGTGACAGACAAGGGAAGTGATGACAGCAAGCTGGCTGAGGGATTGCTCTTCTGTTGTTAGCCATGGAGTCCATCTTTCTTTTTTTTTTTTTTTTGTACTGGGGATCAAATGACCTTATGCTTACTTGTCTTGCTGAGCTATCTCAGCCCTGCCCCATCTTCCTGTGGGTGAAAGGCTCTTCCTGTGCCCACCTACCTTTTTATGGCCTCTTGCTCATTTTTCCAGATCTGCTTCAAGCTCTGCACTGTGTCTGAGAAATCCCAGGCCTAAAGCCCAATTCTATCTGAGCCCTGTGTCACTTGCTCTACCCAAATGTCTCCAGAATCCCACAGTAAACTTGTTTCTCTGTGGGGCCCAGAGTGAACAAGGATGCCACCTCTACCCAGGCCGTGACACTGCCTGACTGGAATCATACCTGAGGAAGACCCCTCAGTTTCCTCCCATCCCTGCGATTATGTCAAGGAGAAACTCTCATGGGTCAACCTACCTTCTAAACAGATAAGGCCGAGGTCTCCAAACTTCTGTAGAACATCGTCACCCTATAACTTAGTGACATTGTTTTGCCTTCTTCATGCAACCCCCCATCTGTAGTTTCAATTTCCAAAAGTTTTGGTTACCCACAGTCAACTGTAGTCAGAAAATGTTAAGTGGAAAATGCCAGAAGTAAGCAATTCATAAGTTTTAAATAACAGTATAAGAGCATACTGTTGTAATTGTTCTATCTTGTCTGTAGTCACTGTTAGTCTCTTCCTGCCTAAGTTATGAATTAAACTTTATGAAACATTGGTTTGGGTAGAGAAACTGCACACAGGGATTGCACTAGCCATGGTTTCACACATGCACCACACATCTTGGAATTTATCCCCCATAGATGGGGGGCTGCTTACCTATTTTTAGGTTAACACCCAATTATGAAAAGTGGCCTCATTTCCCATTAATGAGGTGGTATAAAGTTTCCTCTCTAAGTGTACTTAGGAAAGACAATGTTAACAAACAGGAGTGAAGTTGCCTCAGCTTGAGGCCGGGGACATGAAGAAGCCTGGGGTGCAACCAAGGAGCTGATTTTGAGTAATGATAGACTGGCTTTGTCCTGAGCTGAGTGAGGAGCCAGCATGTGCACAGTCCTGCAGTGGCAGTGTCCTTTGTGTGAAAGTGATGGGGTAGACAAGGCCATCTGACGTGGGGTTCCCCTTTGCAGCACTTTTGGAATTTAGTGCAGAGAGATGCCTTGTTGTGTGTCCCACAAATTCAGGACGCATAGAACCCTGGCTGTTGGTTACCAGATGCCAGTCCTGCCTGCAGTCACCGTGACAGTCCCAGGGGACGCCCTACAGGTGTGCAAGCACCCTGGATGTGTCGGTAGCTCCTTATTGGAGAAGCAATGCCCCAGATCACCTTCAGATACTTGGGGAAGGGGAGGCAGCTGGGGGTGAGGCTGGCAGGATGGATGGAGGCCACAGAGAGGATCTATGCCAGAAAAACCTTACTGGGAAAAGAAATTGGTGCGATTCTGCACATCAGCCCTGCAAATGACCTCCAGAGCTTTGTCTGCCAGCTCCCATCTCCAGGATCACTTATCTCCTCTTCCCAAGCTCCTGGCCCCAGCAGAGCTCAGAGGTATACCAATGCCTGTCTCTCCAGAGCTGAGCTGGAAGCAGGGGTCAGAGAGGAGGTCCCCCACCTTGGTCAAGCCTTCTGGCTAGGTAGCTCAACAGCTATTTGTGTATCTGCTGTTCTTTTCCTGAGCAACTACTAGTTTAGTAAAACATGATGACTGCCTGTGTTGTCATCACTCCCAGGGAGCATGTGACAGAAACTCAGATTGGCCATAACTCCTAAAAGAGAATATGTGGATTTGTGGACTCAAACAATTTAGGTCTGGCTGGACTTGGACCCTTAGATAGCATCAGCAGGAACATGTCCCTCTTCTATCTCTGGGCCAGCTTCTCTCTTGGGAAGTAGCCTCCTTTCTGGGAATTCCCAGCAGCTCAGACTTCTTCTGCCCACGTCCCAGGCACCTCTCTACAGGTTTCTCCCTCTCCTTTCTGAGGACTAGCTCAGACTTATTCTGAGCAGACCAGTTCCCAAGCCCTCTCTCTGACCCGGGATTTGATGCTTTGATTGGCCAGGCCAGGATCACATTGAATCTTGTGAACAGAGGACAGGGCCGGGGATTTAGCTCAGTGGCTTAAGCGCCTGCCTGGCAAGTGTAAGGTCATGAGTTCAATCCCTCATACCAAAAAAAAAAAAAAAAAAAAAAAGCTAGAGTGAACAGAGGACAGAGCTGGGGCCAGGGTGCACCAGGCCAGGTGGGACTCTGCTCTCTGAGGAGGAAAGGCGCCCTAAAAGCCTCTTTGTGTTGCAGAACTGGAGAATCCAGCTGAGAGGGTGCATCAGATCCAGCAAATACTTATTACCCTGCCGCGCGTGGTCATCGTGGTCATGAGATACCTCTTTGCATTCCTCAACCAGTGAGTGCCTGGCCAAGACCCCCTTGGACTCTCCCTGGCCTCCCGTGGGTGGGGCTCCCAGGGCTCCTTCAGTGTCTCCTGGGCTTGAATAGAAAGAAACCCAGGGGAGGATTTCCTCTCGGGTGACTTGTGGATGTCTCCTTTCTCCTAGCCTCTCCCAGTATAGTGATGAGAATATGATGGATCCCTACAACCTGGCCATCTGCTTCGGGCCCACGCTCATGCACATCCCCGATGGGCAGGACCCTGTGTCCTGCCAGGCACATGTCAATGAAGTCATCAAAACCATCATCATCCATCATGAAGCCATCTTCCCCAGCCCCCGGGAACTTGAGGGGCCCGTGTATGAAAAGTGCATGGCTGGAGGGGAAGAGTACTGGTAAGATGCCGTTCCTCTGCGTGTTATAATCAACCTGGTCATTGTTGTTGAACAAGAACAGCAAGAAGCCCTTCAGTTTCCTTACACTTCAGGGCCTGTGCTTCCATGTGCGTTTTCTCGCCAAGCTTCGAAGCAGTCTCATGTGAGGGATGGGCACATCAGTGACAGCCGTGTTCATAACAGTGGACAGAAATACAATTCGAACTGCCCTAAGGCAGACATGAGGTTACTGATTGACTTACCTGGAAAGTTGGGGGTCATCTTCAGGCGTGGCTGAATCTCTTACTTGATCCTTCTTCCATCTCCGCCCTTGGCTCTGTTCTCCCTTGTGCTTACACAGCCTCTCCCTCTGTTCTTGCAAGATGGTAGCCAGCAGTTCCAGCTTTAAACCTGGTTTTGAGAATCCTCACTAGAAAAAGAGCTTCTCCTTCCCAGACATTCCAGTGCAGGCCGGAGAGGAGTTTGGGTCTGGTGAGGCCATCACATGGGGAGCAGAGGTAATGCTGCCTCTGGCCAGGTTTGCTGCAGTCCTGCCTCAGGAAGCGGAGGGGCAAGTGACCCCTCTGAAGCTCATGAGCCAAAGTGACACCCCTGTACCCTCCCACCCAAAATCTCTGTCTTCAAGACAGAGTGGGCTGGCTTTTCTCCATGTCCCCTCCAGAACCGCAGTCACTAGTTGGGTGTCCTCGTGCACCTGCTGCCTCTGCCAAGACCCTGTCTCAGGAGAAGCGTGTTAGAAGCTGTTCAGAGTCAGGGCTTCCTCCAACCTTACACTATGAAGACAGGGAGACATTTTAAAATGTAATGCAGGGTTGGGAGAGCAGTGGGTAATGAGAATGCGCTGTATGTCTCAGAAAGCTAGGAGAAAGGGGCGTTCATCCCAAACCCCGACTGGGGATTGGGATGCGATTCGGTAGTGGAGCACGTGCTCAGCATATATGAGGTCCTTGTAATTCCCAGCAACACGCACACACACAAGTTCAAGGAGATTAGATATGCTTACACTGGTTTAAACATACATACAATGTGGACATGGTATATGTATTGAGATAGCACATGGTACTCCATAAATATGTACTATTTTATGTTTTTGTATGTCAATTAAATTGTTTAGTTAAAAAACACTCCAGGAGAAAAAAGTGCATTGAAGACATGAAATTCAGCACACTAAGTGAGAGGTACTGGCTGAAGAGTAACTATTATTTTTAATTCCCAGCCCGTGCCAGCGCAGAGCTCTGTACTGAGGTCTTACCCACGCTGCTACCAGCCAGACACCTGGTGGGAGTTAGGGTTTAACTGCAGAGCGCCCCTGGACTCTTGAGTTACCTACGTGTTGGGGGCAGATGTGAGCAGCTGTTTCAGAGCTGTTATAACCCCATTCCCCCATTCCCCCCTCTCCCCACATGGAAACCCTGAGGTGTGTGGGGTCTGATTACAACTATATCCTCCCTGGGGGCCTCTGGGAACAAAGATGTCACCACTCTGTAACAGAAGCATTCAAAGCTAGAAGCATCATTTCTACAAAAGGGGAGACTGCCCTCAGTTTTAGCCAATACCAGTTCTTTTTCCCTGGTTGAATAGGTTTGTACTAAGGGGCTCCTCAGACCTGAGGTCTTACCAAAGAACCATAAACAGTAATAGCACTTTTCTCAATCCCATTTGATTTCCATGAGACTGGAAAATTATTAATTATGTGGTAACTCTGGGAATGTTTTCAAAGCCAAAAAGAGAGGTTTGGCTGAAGGCCTCAGCACAGTGGCTAGCACGCATGCACTGGATAAACGGTCCTCAAGGATATGCCATGGTCCGGTTTCCAGGCTGGGGCGTGGGGATGCAGTGCTGACACGGGGCTGTGATGCGGCTGGAGGCAGGTGGTTCGGAAGTGGGATGTTAGGAAGGGCTTGGAATTAGAGACCAAGCTGACAGCAGGGCAGCTGGAGCCAGCTCCATAAGGGGTGGGAGAGAAGACTCTAGGCTTAGAGAGTTCAGTAAAGGACAAGGGGGTCAGTGTGGTTGGTATGTCGTGTGTGGTATGGGAATGGGAGGGACAAAGCTTCCTGGTTGGACACTGTGGAGTCCAGATCTGATCCAGGGAGCTATGGAGAGTTTTTCATACTAAAGTCCCTATCTCTTTAAATGGCACTCTAAGTGTCACCTCCTCTGAGAAGCCTGCCCTGAGTGCTACATGTAGACTTCCTCTGCTCTTCTCTGCCCACTTCCTACACAGCTTGCAGCTGTGTCACTTACTGGCCTGTGTTTGTGGGTTATTTTCTTGTCTCCTTCCCCAGCACGTAAGCAATACAGCCACAGGCCTTCCCCATCCTGTCGTGGACCTTCCTGCCTGGTGCAGCAGCATACCTTATGACTCTCAGTGGCTCAGGGAAATCCTGACCCACTGACTGTGTGAACACTTGGCCTCAGCAAGTTCACAGTTTAGCCTGGGGTGTCACATAATTCCAGGACACATCTGCGGCATGTCATAGTGGCCAGCCTGCATGCACTGCCCAGAGGGAGCAGCCCTGCCACCCCAAACTAGTAATTGAACCCAGGGCCTCTACACTGAGCTGTATCCCAGCCATTTTTACTTTTTATTTTGAGACAGGGTCTTACTAAGTTTCCCAGGCTAGCCTTGAACTTGCGATCTTCTTGTCTCAGTCTCCCACAGAGCTGGGATTAAGGCAGGCACCATCATTCTGTGAGACAAGGGGGCCAGGCCAGGTGAAATGACTCACACTAACCAAAGGGTCCTTTGTGTTCTGGCCTAAGGACCTTCTGGTGATAAATGCTGGGGCCTGATCACTGCTGTCTAGATCCTACAGAACATGCAAGCATCATCTAAGTGCATTGTCTGTTTCTGTAGCAGAAAACCTGAGGATAAGTAACTTACAGTAAACAGGAATGTGTCTGAATCACGGTTCTGGAAATCTAAGAACACGATGCAGCCATCATCCCATGGCACAGGCAGAAGGGCAAAAAGCCGAGAGTGAGAGAGTGAGAGGGATCGGGTCACATTTGCTTTGGCAACAGCCCATTCTCATGCAGCTAATCCACTGCCGTGATCAACACATTAATCCATCAATGAGAACAGAGCCACCTCCCAACCTGGTGTGTTGGGGACAAAGTTTCTAACACATGACCTTTGGGGGACACATCCAAAGCATGAACCATCTTCACCAAGATGACAGCCCAGCAAATTCCAGGGCCAGGAGGGAGCGAGGGAGGCCCCCAGAGTGGTGTCTGATTAGAAGATCCGAGAGTAGGCAGATGGAAAGTTAGACAGCTGTGAGCCTGGCCAGCTCTGGGTAAGGGCCTCTGGGAAACCAAGAGCACCAGGGTCACCAGCCCTCTACTGAGTCCCTTCTCTGTATTTCCTTGCAGTGACAGCCCACACAGTGAGCCAGGAACCATTGATGAAGTTGACCATGACAATGGCACGGAGCCTCACACTAGTGATGAAGGTGAGTATGGGGAGCCAGGCCAGGGGCCTTACCTGAGGGCCCCTGTGTGGCCTCCTGGGCTGGCCCTCCAGCCTCCTATGCTGGAGGCTGGTTGCTACACAACCATCCTTCAGAAGAGCTGGGGGCCCAGAGAACTACTCTCATTGCATGCCCCAGCCCCGATGCCAAGCAGGTCCTCACGACAGTCCACACCTCCTTGCATCTGCCCTTGTGTGTGCTGCTGGCCCAGGTGCAAGTCCCAAGGGACAAGAGTGTCGAGTAGGAAACACCCACTGTCCCTCCCCTGGAGGCTCTCGCTGGGACCTGAGATGTGGCGACGAGTGAGGCAGGACCTCAAGGATCTGTCACAAGACCTTGACAGATTGCAGGAAGCTTCTCATGGTGCAGACTGGCAGTGCCAGGTGTCAGGTGCCTCCGCATTGCAGGGGCCACCCCAGCATGAAGGCCGGCGGGGAGGCCTTGGGCAGTGTGTGGGAAAAGACTGGTGGGGCTTTGAGGTAGCTGCCAATCCTGCCACCCCTGGAGACAAAGAAAGAGGGTTGATTTGTCTCCAAGGTCTCTGGACTGCACAGACAGCACTCCGAGGGCATGGGCTCTGGCCAGGTTACCCACTTCGGCTCCACTGGAATGTCTTAATTTATTTGAAATGCAGAAGAAATAATATGATATTCCATCTGGATTGGACTTGTTCTTATGCTAATTCAGTTGGAAAGCATAACTTTGAACTTATATTCTTTTAACAGACAAAGGGACTCAGGCTGGGTAAGTGGCAGGATTCCACAGCAGTGATTGTATAGGCTGATAGGGACTATCTTTGTGCTATGTTTTGGTTTTGTTAGTTTGTTTTTGTTTTTCAGTAGTGGAGATGGAATCCAGAGTTGCTCTCCCACCGAGCTATCCCCCCAGCCTTTTACATTTTTATTTTGAATTAAGGTCTCATTAAGTTGCCCAGACTAGACTTGAATTTACAATCCTTCTACCTCAGCCTTCTGACCAGCTTCTATTATAGGTGTACGCCACTGCACCTGTCTTATAATTTTACTTAACAAAAATCATTGCTTAGAATGCTGGGTACCTGCAATCCCAGCACTCTGGGAGGCTAAGGTAGGAGGATCACAGATTCAAGCCCAGTTGGGGTGACTTAAATGACACCCTGCCTCAAAATTTAAAATAAAAAAATAAATAAAATGTCTGGAGTTGTAGCTGAGTAAAAAGTTCCAGTGGTTCAGTCCCAGCACCCCCCCAAAAAATCCTCCAAAGATTATTATTACTTGGAAGTTCCTTTACGTGGCGTTTGTGTTTTCCTTGTGGGGCCATCCCGGGCTCTTTCTGGCCAGCATATTTGTCAGAAGAACTTGATACGTGCTCAGGTTAAGTTTCTGGGCCGGAAAAAGGTAAGACTGATGGTTTTTCACTCTGCAGTAGGACTGTTTTAGTTGTTAATGTCAGAACTCCCAACTCAGATGTATGTAAGCACAAAAGGTACTCAGCTCCTACGGTCCCCAGGGAGTGGGCTTCAGGCACAGCGGATATTGTCAGGACGTGGGGTCCCTCTTTCTGCTTTCTTCTCTGCTAGCTTTCTTCTCATCATCTCCCTGTGGAGGGCTCTGTCGCAGTTTCAGGCTTTCACTGTTCTTTTCACCGAAAGGCTCAGTGGAAGAGAGCTTTCCTTTCATAGTGGTTCATGAAAGGCCCTGGGGAAGTTTCCTTAGACTGCCTTGGGTTGCACCCCCAGGCATGAGTTCAGCAGTAGGGCCAGAAGGCAAATTGGGTCACAGGCACAGAAAGCAAACCCAGATGTCTGTCCAGTTTCACCAGAACCCAGGCTGGAGTTGTCCTGAACTGAGAAAACCTCTGTGAAATCCTCCCTGCCGATGTGAGGGTGGCTGCCTCCTGCCTGTTCTCAGCAATTGGCTCTTCTCTCTCCCCTCTTCCTCCATTCCTGCCTCTGCCCTCCCTACCTCTCATTTAACCATCTTCCCTTGTTCTCTACCTGTTGCTCTTTTTATTTCTGGACTTCTCTCACTTGTTATCTCTCTGTGTCTCTGTTTCTTCTCTCACTTCTGTCTTTCTCCCCCTCCCCATCCTGTTCTCTGTCTTCCTCCTCTCTACCCCCAACCCTCTCCCATTTGCCTTGGGCTATCAGTGCATCGCTCCCTCTTGCTCTAGATCTTCCTCTCAGCGTCTCCTCCTCCACTGGGAAAGGCAGCTTTTCCCACTGACAGGGAGGATGGTATCTCAGAGCGGAGCCCGGACACTACAGAGCTTGGCAGCTGGTGGCAGAAGAAGCTGGCCTGAGGGCAGGACGATTGCCCTCTGAAGAACTGTCTTTTCTGATTTGAGCTGTCTCTTTGTTTCTTGGTTTACTTAGCTAAAGGTTTGTCACTTTCATCAGTCTTTCTTTTCAAGCAACCATCTTTGGATTTTATTGGCTTTCCCTGTTTTTCTATCTTTATTTCATTAGATTCTGCTCTGTTCCTCTTGAGTGGTGTAGATTTACTTTGTACCTCTTTTTTTCAGTATCTTAATGCAGAAGTGCATGTTACTGCTTTGCAATATTGGTTCTCAATACAGACATTTATAGCTATAATTTCCCTCTAAGCATAGCTTTAGGTGCAGCCTATAAATCTGAGTGTATTATGTCCTCATATTTATTTATCACATGTACTTGTGTTCTCTGTTTTTGTGTACATGCTTTTAAAGGTGGTCCCTTGTATTCAACCTGAAAAAGTCTTAGTATTTTTGTAAGATAGTCTTAATAGTGGCAAATTTTCTGGTTTTTAAAGCTTGAATAATACTTTCATTATATTTTTGAAAGATAATTTTACTAGATATCACAATCTTAGTTCAAGTACTTTGACCATGATATTCCAATACCTTTTGGCATCCATAGTTTCCACCAAGAAGTCAGCTGTTGATCTTACCAAAAGTTTTTCTCTTTGCTGATGTCCAGATTGTATCCTTGTACCTGACTTTCACTGTTCTTACTACAATTTGTCTATTTGTGGCTCTCTTACATTTATTCTAGTTGGAGTTTATTGAGTTTTCTGGCTGCTGTCTTGAGTTTCGTGGCTGGTTTTTAGTAAACTTGTAAAGTTTTTAGTCATTATTCTTTTTATTCTACTCTTATTGCCTCTTATTTCATTTTTGCTATTCATTATATATATGACAGTATATCTAGTGGTGCCCGAGTTTCTCTGAATCTATGTTCACTTTTTCTCATTATTTTTTTCTCCATTTATCAGCATGCATAATCTCTATCAGTCTATCTTCAACTTCACTAATTCTTCTACCTGTCAAGTCTTTTGTTGTGCCCCTCTTGTAAATTTGTTTATTTCAGTTGTTGTACTTTATAATTCTATATCTGAGGTTTAGAAAAAAACTAGGTTGGTAAGCTCACAAAAGTCATAAGTAAGAAAGTCAGGTGTTCCAATCTTAACTACATGATGGACAAGTAGGTGAATGGAGACAAGATCATTCAGATAGAGTCCCAAGAAAGTCTGCATTTGAAAGGTGTCTTCAGGCTAGAGAAAGAAGGGCTTTTTAAAAAATCTCTTTCTTCTGTTAAAAAAAAAAAAAAGGTCCAGCATGGTAGTAGATGCCTGCAATCGTAACTACTTGGGAAGCTGAAGCAAGAGAATCACAAATTTGAGTCCAGCCTGGACAACTTAGACCCATCTGAAAAATAAAATTCAAAGAAAATAGGGCCAAAGATGTGGCTTAATGTTAGAACACTTGCTTACCATGTGCAGGGGCCTGGGTTCAATCTCTAGCACTGCAAATAAAAATTAATTAATTAATAATTAAATATCATGTGGTTGCTTTAAAATATAAATTTTTTAAGCAAGCATGAGCATTTCTTAGGGTACAGACTATGACACAGTTAAAATAAATAGTAGACACCATCCCTCTGCTCTTCAAAAAGTCTCTTTCCCAAATATCACCAGCTGTATGGTCTTACACATATCATTAAAGCCTTCTGCCACCTGGAGTTCTTCTCCGGTCCTCTCCAGCAAGCTAATTCCACTAGTAATTATAATCATGGTTGTGACATTCACTGTCAGCTGAGAACTGGAAGTCCAAGATCAGGGTGCTATATCAGAGTTGACTTGGGGACAGGGCTCTCTTCCTTGCTTGTAGATAAGTGCCTTCTCATTGTTCTGTCGACAGTCTCTCCTCTTTGCCCAAGCAGGGAGAGACATCTTGGTGTCTCTCTTCATCTTCTTATAAGGATGCCAGTCCTATTGGATTAGGGCCTTGCAATGTATTCACCAGTACTTCAAGTACCTCAACTACCGAACTAAAGGCTTTATCTCCAAATACAATCATACAGGGTATTAGGGCTTCCACATGCTAAAGTTGAGTGGGATACAATTCAGTCCATCACAGTGAGCTTCAGGATTCTGGAAAGCTTAAAAGTTATGTGTCAAATTTTGTACACTCACCATCTTTTTGACTTCTCAAAAGATTAAGAACAATCAGAATTATGGGAAAAGAAGGCAAGAGAAAGAAAGGGAAGGAAGGAAAGGCTCATGGGAAAACAAAGCTAGAACTTACAATAAGATGTAGAAGAAAAAGAAATTTCTTTGAATATTGTCTTAATGAGTATTAAAAAGTTGAGAGCAATAGGGGCAATGGAAAATAGGAGTCTGGTATATTTGTTCCTTGTGGACATTTTGACAAATTAGATGAGTGACCTTAGGTCACACGGCGGGGAAGTCTGAGCCTAGAACCCCAGCGACCCTAGTGCATGTTCTTACTGGGCACAGCACCTCTCCTGCCCATAGAAGCCAGGGTATCCCAGTGAGCCTTCTGGGCTATCTCTGTGCTGACCTGTGGATGCTCTTTCTCTTGTTTTCCTTCCAGAAGTGGAGCAGATCGAAGCCATTGCCAAGTTTGATTATGTGGGGCGGTCCCCACGGGAGTTGTCCTTCAAGAAGGGAGCCTCACTGCTCCTGTACCACCGTGCCTCGGAGGACTGGTGGGAGGGCCGTCACAATGGCGTGGACGGACTCATCCCTCATCAGTACATAGTTGTACAGGACATGTGAGTGGGAATTGGAGATCTTCTGTGACGAGTATATTGGTGATGTCTACAGTGGTACTAGAAGGGAAATGCTGGGTTGCATATGCTGGCATAATAGGCTTTATGTTATCTAAGAATGCATTATACTCTACTTCCCTTTAAATGATAATCCACTTAGCAAATATGCAAATTGCTGGTCCTTCAGAGCACATGGTGACATGTGTGGTGCTCCTGGCTGGCCATTCTGATCCATCAGATAGCTTCCTGGACCTTCCTCACCACCATGGTTCATAATGTCCAGTGGATCTTGCCATATCTCCTCTCCTGTGGTCTCCTGGCCAGTGACCAGCCCACTCCCTCTTTGCTGCCCAGCATTCTGTCTGCGGACAGGGCCCTCTCAATGGGATGGGCAGAAACAAGCATGTCTTTGTATAGTTATAATTTTAAGGGTTAAAAAAGTCCCACACACCAAGTACCTAGCCCTTAGCAAGTCTACATTTTCCATCCCTTTGAGCCACCAAAATTTTCCCCCTATATATATATTCCCTGAAAACTCCAGTCAGGTGCAAGGAAATTGATTTATCATGGAAGCAACCACAAGCTAAACCTCATAACAAGAGGCCCTCCATTTTAATGAAGAGAGGAAAGTCTAAGCCAGAGAAAAAGCCAAGACCAGATGAATGCTAAGAGGAATGCTGTGGTGGAGGGCCATCAGCACCCCTCGACACCCTCAGATCCCTGAGGGCAGGGCACGTCACGTCACTGGGGGAGAGAGGGCTATGGAAAGAGGCTGGCAGAGCCTCCTAGGAGCTTGAGCCCCTCACAGTTATTTTCCATTGTGGAAATGAGGAGAGATGAGTGACAAGAGTCACCTCTTCCTCCCTTGCTTAGCCCTGAGTCACTTCTGGAGCCACACGGAGACCCAGATAGCTGGCATTCTCTTTGCTCAGGATACAGCCACCTCCAGCTTCTCCGGAACCCCTGCAGCTCTTAGTCTGGCTTAGTTACGGGCACAGTCTTGGACAGAAGAACAAGCAAGAGCTGGGGAGAGGGGACCCGGGTGTGGATAAGACCCGCCGGGGAAGCTTTGGAGCATGGTATTGGGTATGCATGGGACAGGGTGGGTCCCCCAGACTGCAGAGATCATTGGCGCATGTGTGTGTGTTGACTCTGCTCCTCAGACACTTGGTGAGGAACCCTGTGCACACTGCGTCCTCTGCAGGGAGGCTCCTCCATGTCATGTCTCTCCTCTCCCCAGGGACGATGCCTTCTCTGACAGCTTGAGCCAAAAGGCTGATAGCGAGGCCAGCAGTGGGCCACTGCTGGACGACAAGGCCTCTTCCAAGAATGACCTCCAGTCCCCCACGGAGCACATCTCAGACTACGGCTTTGGGGGGGTGATGGGCCGGTAGGAAACACTGGTTCATTTTACTGCAACTGTTTGTATCTAAACTGGGAGACATAAGAGGGCAGGAGAGAGAAGGAGGCTGTTGCTGTGCCTTGTTCCCACAGGATGGGATCTTAGGCAGGGCTGGGCAGGATGGCTGGGGTGACCCAGGAGCGCCCTCCGGGAACAAAACCAACCAGGTTTGGGTACGGGGTTGAGGAGGAGGAGGAAAGGCATGCATTGGGAACCTGGTACTGCTTCTTTAAAATAATAATAATGAGTGAGACACAGAGACAGAAATTGGCAGGTATTTTGCTCCCTCTGCCCCTTTCTGCACCTCCTCCCAGCTTTCCATTGAAGACCTCCATCGTTACCCAGCATTTGTAGTGTAAAGCTCACACACCCCTGAGAAGCACCATGTAAACAGGAAATACAAGGAGAAAGGAGAGGAACTGAGTTACCCACATGTTCTTTTCGCTGGACTCTCAGAATGTCTTACCTTCTGTGGGCAGTGACCGCATCTATAATCCTAGTCTGGGAGACTGAGACAGGAGGATAGCACGTTCCAGCTCTTCTTGGGCAACTTGTTGATTTAGAGAGACCTCTTCTCAACAACATGAACAACCAAAAAGTCACTTGTCAAGCTTTTTTTTTAGTAGAAGGGCCATATGGTTGACCTACATATGCAAGTCTTTGCAGACAGAGCCAAAAAAGCAGTCACAGTGGGAGCACATGTTTACAAGTTTATTTCAGCTGAGGTCGTGATCCATCTTCCCAATGTCCTCTATTTATCTCGTCAAAGAGCAGGACATTGTGATGATGACGGAGCTGAGAGGGTTGGGAAGCAGAAGGCTGGGCTTGGGGAAGACAAGCGCCATAGTCTTGGACCTCTGAAGACCATCTCTTCTCCTGCCTCTCTTCTCCTTTCCCTCTTTCCTGCTCACCTCCTTCCTTTTCCTTCTCAGTGCTTCTTCATCTCCTACCTTTGCTCAGTCCTGCTGGGCACCTACAGGCCTACTCAGCTTGGCTGGGCCACAGGGTCTGAAGTTGGCTGACCTCACTGCATGCAGTCTCTACTCACACTGTTCCCAGCACACTGTCCTCGTCCTGCCCCTCCACTGCAGCCCCTTCTCCGTCTGTCTGTTCCTCCCTCCCTCCCTCCCCCACCAGGGCCTCTGTGAGTACTGCAAAATCTGTAATCTTCAAGGTACATTCAGAGCCACTGAAAATGGGCAAGGGATGTCACAGCCATCAAGCAGATGAGCAAAGTGACCTGAGCCGGAGCTCAGGGGAGCACACAGACACGGATATACACTCCCAGCACGTTTCACACCCACAGGGTCTCCCTGAGGTGGGAGAGGGATCCAGATGCAGGAAAGACGCATCCACAAAGCAGCGACTCTGACACACTAGTTTTCCAAGATGGGCAAAGCCTTATGGATATAGCCCTGTGCTGGGGAAGTTGGGGATGGGTTGCATCAGTGCACAGGCCTCAGCTCACAAGGCCCTACTGTGCTTGCATGATGCTGGTGACTCTTGGTATAGTCAAGCCTCAACGCTTCAGACCTGCTAGAAGCCCAGTGGAACTGTGGAAAAGTCTCAAAAGTTTCAGGACACATCATGACCCCGACTAAGCGCCAACCAAAGCATTTTTAGGCTGGAATCCTCCTGTGACCTAACATGCAGAAGAGATTGGTTTTGTAGTCAGCATTGCTGCTGTCTGCAGCTTGGGAGCATTGCGCTCCACCTCCTGTGCTCTGTTCCACCTGAGCGGCTCCTTTGGTTGGCCAGCTGTGCAGTCTGACCATGAGGCTTCACTATACCCACCCTAGAGCAGTGTGTGGCGTGTGGCATGGGCATTGGCCAACCCATACTGGGACTGGCCAGGGTTAACTCCTGCCCCCGCCCCTGCCCCTGGATCCTTTGCAGAGTGCGGTTACGATCGGATGGAGCGGCCATCCCCAGGCGACGAAGCGGGGGCGACACACACAGTCCACCCCGGGGCCTGGGCCCCAGCATAGACACGCCACCCCGGGCTGCCGCCTGCCCCAGCAGCCCCCACAAAATCCCCCTCAGCCGAGGGAGGATGGAGAGCCCTGAGAAGAGGAGGATGGCAACATTTGGGAGCGCTGGCAGCATCAACTACCCTGACAAGAAGGCTCTCTCAGAAGGGCACTCCATGCGATCGACCTGCGGTTCCACCCGGCACAGCAGCCTAGGGGACCACAAGTCCCTGGAGGCCGAGGCCCTGGCGGAAGTAAGGGCCAGAGGGAAGGCAGCTAGGCTGGCTGAGCCTCAAGGGGCAGTGGGTGGGATTCACAAGAGGGGAGCCCACGTGGCCTCTGATAGTCTTGAGGCTAAACCAGAGGATAAGAGTGAGCTGGCTTTTCCCCTTGCTGGGCCTTCCCCTGAGGGTGGAAGCCAGGTGGGTTCCACCCCTTGCTAGAGTTTCTGCAAGGCTGAAAAAAACCCGGGTGTCCAGGGCTAGAGAAGGGACTGCCTGGATTATGGGCAGGCAATGGCAAATCTCTGCTTGAGATAGCCTGAATGAGTCTGTCCTTCCATCCATCCATCCATTCATCCATCCATCCATCCATCCGTCCATCCGTCCATCCATCCACCCACTCACCCATCCTAGTCACCCATCCATCTGTGTTTCATTCATTCTTCAGTACATTTATGGTCAAAGACTGGTTGAGCATCTGTGATGTGACACCACATTGGGCATAAGGTACAGTGAAGACCTAAAACAGATGTCAGTCCACATGGAACTAATTCCTTACAGAAGAGAGAGGTGGTAATCAGTAAACACACACAACTCTGAGCTGCTGGCTGGGCCAGTTGTCTTTTGGGAGTTGTCACGGTATTTTGAGAGCTTGAAATGTGGGAACTACATCCAGGCAGGGCGAGGTCCCTGGGAAGTTGTGACCTGAACCATAGGAAGGATGAGGTCCCTGGGAAGTTGTGGCCTGAACCATAGGAAGGATGAGGTCCCTGGGAAGTTGTGGCCTGAACCACAGAGGATGGAAGGACTCAGGAGCTGGAGCTTCAGGCGACAGTGCTCCAGGCTCCTCCAGAGGGCTGAGCTCTGTGTGGGTGAGAAAGCCAGATGCTTTTTGCATTTGGTGAATGCACAGAGCAGTGACATGTTGAACAGTTTGCATAATGGGTTTCACAGATGTTTTTAGAAGTCCTAGAGTTTCTGTTTTCTTTCTGGAATTTAGGGTAAGAATCGCCTCCCCACGGTTATGTCCTACTGAACATCTAATAACCAGAGCCAGGGGTGCGGTGCGGGAGGTTGAGGCAGAAGGATCCTAAGTTCAAGCCCAGCCTGAGGCATTTAATGACATAGTGAGGCCTTGTCTCGGTATCAAAAAATAGAAACAGGGATGAGAGTGTTGGTCAGTGCAAAGGTCCTGGGTTCAATTCCTAGTACCACACCAAAAAGAACAACAAGGACTGGAGCTCAGCATCACCAAAATGTGAAAAGGGCTAACAACCGGACTGGCAGAGCCTTGTGGCAGTGAGAATTCTGCTGGGGAGAGCAGCGTTTGCATCCCTGTTTGGAAGAGGAAGAGGGATTGTGAGAAGTCCAGGGAGGCTCCTGAGGCCTCTCCTAACACTCCTATTCACACCTCAGGTCTAGTTTGGTCCCACGTCCTGATGCCCACTCCCAGGGGTCCCTGGAACCAGTGCCTTGGCAGGAGTCAAGCAGAGGCAGCAGGCAGCTTGCGCCTCTGTCCTTGAAGGCTGTCCTTTTGGGAAGGTCACCGAGCGTCCACCTCACCCTGAAACACTCCCAGTCTGTGCAGGCGTGGCCCCCGAGCCTGGCCCAGCGCCTTTGTGTGGAGTGAGACACACTGTTTCCAAAAGCAGGTGCCACCACAGGCCATTCTGTGCGTGGGCTGTGAGTGGACAAAGCAGGAAATAGCTCAGTGGCAGAGCATTTGACTGCAAAGCAGGAAGGCGGTCCGGGTAACTAAATTTGCAGAGTGCTGGTCTGACACGGGTGAGGGTTTACCTGCAGGATATGTTAGAGTCTTGAATTGAGTTGATGTGTGTGGATGGATCACCAGTAATGCAAACAGGGCCCAGCCCACATCACAGACATCACTGACCTTTGTCCACAGAGCATGTGGCAAGCCCCGCTTGGAACACACGGTGTGCCCAGGGTACAGGCATATCATCTTCTGCGGTTTGATGGCTGCCGCTCAAGACCTCCTGTCACTGATGGAAACAGTGAAGTAAGAATTTATGGTAAACAATGTAAAAAGCCAGGAGGACATCGGACAGTCACCACCCTGCTCAGCACCAATTCTGATATGCTCTTGATTTTGCACACTACAAGGTGGAGGAGAATCTCTAGCAGTAGGTGGAGTGACCCTGCATTCCTTGGACTTGCAAAGTCCTTTAGGACTTAGAGTTGAAACCAAGGTTCTGGGAATAGACATTATCGTCAAAAATAGGAAGCACTCCTTGGCACAAGTGACCGCCTTCCCCACCCTGTCCTCTGTCCTCGGTGCTTCTCTGCAGCTCCACCTGGAGACTCACACCTCACGCCTCAGTCTCAGACTAATGCCTGGCTCCAGCCTCAACACCTCGGCCTGTCTTTTCCTGAGCTTCCTGTCTTTCCAGTTCACACTCTGCTGGGAAGAACGTGGTGGAGGAGTGAGGCAGAGGGGCCACAGCCACATTTTATTTGTTGACAGCTCAGCTCACGCTGGGTTAAAGCCAACAGGGAGAGTGATGTGGGCAAGATGGAACTTAATTCTAGCGGAGTGGGTGATGCTAGCACGGCTCGGGGAAGGCAGGCCAAGGCCCTGCAGGGGTGGAGGATGCAGCTCACAGGCAGAGGGTTCATCTCTCCCTTCCTGCAGAGAAAGTCCCAGAACTGATTCTTTTGGATAAAGACCCTCCCCCCCGTACCTGCTGGGTGTGGAGGTCTCTGGACCATCAGAGACCAAGGACTCTTGGGTGACAAGGATTTGGAAAACCACTGTCTGCAGTTCGTAAAGTTTCTTCACATCCATTGTCTCATTCCATCTGGATGGGCAGTGCGAGCTTTGCAATGAGCAAGCCACATAGCTCCTGGGTTCCTGCTGTCCTCCCCCCCAGCCCTGCAGATGCCGGGGAGCTGCCCAGTGGGGCACACCCCGCGCTGGCCCAGGAGGCCCGGCTCTGCCCAAGACTCTCCGCTGCCCTTGGCTCATTTGCTCCCAGACGCACAGCCTCTCCGGGAAGAGCATGTGCAGGGGAGGCCTTCGCAGCTTTTCAAAGTTTCCATGTTTAGCAAAATGAAATTTTTTTGGTCCTAATACAGAGAGGAAAGTGGCAGCAGTCTCAGCACTCTAGGAGGGACACTGTGAACATTCTGCTATGTGACTTTGCATAATTATTCTGTGGGCAAGGATCTTTTCTTGAATTTTATTTGTTCTTTTTTTCTTGAATTTAAAAAACTGGCCTGTAACTGTGCAAATTTATGCGGTATGATGTGAAGTTTCAAGACATTTATACTTGTGTAACAATGAAGGATGCTTAAGAAAGCGACCGTTAGGGTGGGGGCTCTGGAGCCAGAGTTCCCGGGTTCAGACTTGCACTGTGCTAGTAATTAGCTGTGTGACCTTGGCAAGTTACTTACCCAGTCTGCATTTTAGTTTCCTCCTCTGTGAGGATGTGAGTGTGAGGATTACATGAATTATTAGCAGAAAGGATGTGAATTGGTGCTCGGTGGTAGGGATTATTGCTGTTGTGGTTGGCACTGTAATTTTGAGTATATATTGTGTGTCTCAGTTGTCAAACTAAGCTCTTTGCAGGAATCATCTCATTTAATCCATTCATGAACCTCTGAGGTCAGCCTTGTAATTATCTGTAACTTGCAAGAGAGGATCTGAGGCTTGGAGAGGTAAGGTAACTTGCCCATGTCACATAGCAAGGAAGTGAAGGTGCCAGAATTTGAACTCCTATACATTTGACTGCAGAGCCTGCCATCCTGCCCAGTAGCTGATCTGCCTTGATCAGCTTTCCTGGGTAGAGTCCTGTGCTTCCGACTTTTGCCGGACTGTCATTTAAGCTGGCTGTGGCAGCCCACACACCTGTCATCCCAGCTGCTTGGGAGTCTGAGGCAGGAGGGTCATAAGTTTGAGCCCAGCCTGGGCAACCAGCAACTTAGTGAGACTTTGTCTCAAAAAAAAAAAAAAAAGGAGGGGGAGGTGGAGTGGGGTGGGGTGGGGTGTAGCTCACTAGTGGAGTACTTTTCCGTGCCCTAAGTTCAGTCCTCAGTACTGCAAGGGAAAAAAAGAGATTCTCCTATTTGGTTATGAGATTCCTGGGGATTTAAACTCCATCCTGGCCAGGGGACTCCTGGAGAAGCCTTTTCAAGCATTCCCACTGCTGGTCAGCAGTGCGAGAAGGCATGGGCCCTAGGCATGCGGACTGTGTTGACCAGAGTTCTCTGTCCCTAGGACATCGAGAAGACCATGAGCACGGCTCTGCATGAGTTGCGGGAACTTGAGAGGCAGAATACAGTCAAGCAGGCACCAGATGTGGTGCTGGACACCCTGGAGCCCTTGAAGAACCCACCAGGCCCCATCAGCTCGGAGCCTGCCAGCCCTCTGCACACCATTGTCATCCGCGACCCCGAAGCCGCCATGCGCCGCAGCAGCAGCTCCTCCACCGAGATGATGACCACTTTCAAGCCTGCCCTGTCTGCCCGCCTGGCCAGCGCCCAGCTGCGCCCGCCCCCCATGCGGCCAGTGCGGCCAGTGGTCCAGCATCGGTCCAGCAGCAGCAGCAGCTCAGGCGTGGGCAGCCCAGCTGTGACGCCCACCGAGAAGATGTTCCCCAACAGCACCACGGACAAGTCCGGCACCATGTGACCTGGTGGGAGAGCGGCATTGCCCGGCTTACTGTGGTACACCATGGCTTAGGGCAGCTTTGGTGGCTGCCACTCGCTTCCCAGCGATCCTGGCCTTGGAGGGCAGAGCCTGGGATGTCAGCCTGGGAGGGCACATGTCAGTGGAGAGCCGAGGCCCAGGCATTAGCTACAGCCCACATTCAGCCATGTGAATTCACAGACCTCTTGTATGCAAACAGACACCCCGAGGAGTACTAGAGCAAGAGCAACCCAAGTACAGCTTCCCCGAGCTTGAGACGGAATGCCGGAGGGCGTCTCGGCATACCGTCACTGGAAGAGTAGTCTCTCGACAGTCTCTCTACATACGTGTATATGTGTGTGTATATACATGTGCATATATATGCATATATACGTATGCATGTGTCTGTAAGTGTGTGTGTGTGTGTGTATATATATATTTATGCATCTATATACATATACCAGATCTGGACATACACACATGCTAAATGTATATAGTATCTCCTTTTTCTTTTTATGAAACTTAGATTTACCTCAGACCCATGCCACCAAACATGCCCCGCTGAGTTATTTGGTGGATTTGCAGGGACTTCTCTGGGAGGACTTAGAGGCCCCACAGTAACTGCGAATGAAGCAATATACCACTACCCTGCAGAAACACAGTCTCCCACTGTCTCCAGAAGTCGTGGCCTTCCAAAACAGTCTGCCCCGCCCTGAAGAGTGGGGCAGGCAGTACCCTAAGCAGGCTGCTCCTAGAAGTGGGAAGCCCTCCACAGAAAACCCTTGGTTCGCCCCAGAGACCTCGCCCTACCACCCAGACTCCAAGGGCCAACTGTACCCCAAAGGCACAGGAGGAGGTTGGCAAGAAGAGCCCTAACCACCATGTCCCCATTTTCCCATAGAACAGGAACCACAGGAAGACCCTGAGCCCCATCAGAGCACAGTGGTTGGGAAAAAGAAAAAACGAAGAAAAACAAAATACCATGGCGTGGAATACTTCCAATCCTAGAAATGCTGTAGGAATAAATCTGTGGTAACTACAGAGGTTTAACTTATATCACCTTCAAAATATTTAATTTTTCTTTTCCTTGTTCTACTAATTATACTGTGTCAGACTCGGAACTAAACAGGCAAGGAGGCTTTGAGTTGCACTGTTTTCATTTGAAACCAAGCATGATGCCCTTTGGCCCTTGCCCTCCTGCATGAAGCTCATGAGCCCTAAGTACCCAGCTGGGACCCGATGCTGCGGAGGGGTGACCCTGGGCCTCTCTGTGCCAGAGAGCGCTGCTGGCTGAGTTTCCACAGGTGTGGAAGCCCCCTCTCCTCCCTCCCCTCCCGCTTTGTCCTCGCCCTTTGGAGCATTTACTGTAAGTGAAAACACAGTGATAGACACAGAGGCATGATCTTCGAGTGAGTGAGTGGGATTTTTGCCTCTTGGCTGGTAAAAGGCCTGCCAAGTTGCTCTCATTTGATTCCATTTTACCTCCTTTTTTGATCTCTCTCTCTTTGGAGACTGGAACCCAGATAAATCTGAGCCTATTGGGACCGCTTTCATTTAGCCTGTCCTATCAAGCCTAGATCTCTTCCCTGTCATTCTCAGCCCCACCCCCACCTTGGGACCTTTGAGGTGTGGAGTCCCAAGTCCCAGCCCTGTTCACCTAGGAGCTGTGTGACTTTGGGTGAATCCCTACACCTCATGGAGCCTCACTTTTCTTCCCCATGAAATGAGGCTAACAAAGATTAGATGGAAGTAGTCAGCTGGGTCGAGTGGGAAGTGTTGTGCCACCTTGATCACCCTTAGTCTCATTAGGAAGGTGAGTCTTTCAGCTCTGAAACCATCTAGACCTTATTTTGAGAAATGAGCCATGGAATTTTCCTACCAATTTACTGAAAGGGCAAAGTACAGCCCTGCAGGTGCTTGAAATGCCCTCCCATTTGGTTAGGTTTTACACTCTCTTCTGGCCCACTGAAAGGTAAACACACCTGAGGGAGAGACCTAGTGAGCCTTGGTGCCCAGGTGCAAAGTGGGAAGCCATCCTGCCTCCACTGGAGGGCTGGCGCTGAGCACACAGGGGAGGGAGGGCTCGGGGAGGGGCACAGATGAGGGTGCCACGGAGAGCCTAAGGACGGACACAACCTCTTGTTTTGCTTTGCTTTTACCTCCTGGACCTGAAAGGCCCTCTGCCTCTGAGCACAGAAAGGTGTCCCCATTTCCCAGATAGTAAGGCCTGGCACCTACGCACAGTGTGACAGGTGGCTGAGAGGCTGTATCCAGCCAGGTACAAGGCTTCTGGTTTCCACCCTAGAGATATGTCCAGTCTTGGAGTCCAGTCATCTCCCGGGTGGCATTCTGCCGTGGGTATCAGGAGAAAAGTAAACATCTGAGTAGGCTGATGTGTCGTATGACATGCGGACACTAGGTCAGCTGTGCGGACCTTTCTCTGACTTGACTGATTTTGGTTTTCCTCTCTGACAGTGGGCCCTTGTTTTCCAGAAATACCTGAAAGCAGAGCCTTAGCTCTTCTTTAGGCTCCTATTTTCTTTCCATCGGGAATGGCTGATGAGTCCACATTGCAGAGCATGTGCTCATTGACCAGACATCTCCCCGCAGTCCCGCTCCCAGCCCAAGAAAACAGAACTGAGAATCGGAGCCTTGAGGCAGAGCAGTGAAAAGATGCTGTCCCCTGCCTGCGGCACCCAGCTGTGCTCTGCATGTCTCCACCCATCACATCACCACCCCACCACCCCCACAGAGCATGGGCGGTCTCTTCCGGGTTCCTGCCTGTTTTAGTCCACTATATCGTGCTGTATTTGCTTAAATGCTGGAAAGTGTTAAAATGTGAAACTGTAATTTTTTTTAAAGACTATGATTAAATTATAGCCAATGCCACTTACCAAATCTTTGCACCTAGTAGATAGATCAATGTAAAAACAAATACCAGAAACCTAACTGTACAGTGAGTGTGGGAGAAATGTAGTAACCTAGTTAGTAGTCCTAAATATAATCAGTTGTACAAGGGGAAGTGTTTACCTACTTGTTCATTACCATTATTGAAAGCTGTACTGATCAGCTAGTTGATAACAGGCATTTGGGGGGGGGGCTTCACAGAATGATTTCTTAACCTTCAATTTATCCCTAGGTCAAGCCTTTGTCTTTCTGTATAACCGATGTTCAGTCTGTCTTAGGAATGAACCAGCAAGATGTTCATTTAAAATTGACCAAAGACAATTAATTCCTGGTCTAGTTTCCTGGGCCTCCTGGCCCTGCTGCCACTAAAGACCTTTCTGGGATAAAATTGAGAACAAGCTGTGCTTCCACCCCCACCCCACCCCCACCCTCCTTTATTCCCTTTCCTCTTACAGTGCTGCTCTGAACTGTGGGATTCTATGAAAAATTCTTGCCTTTCCTTGTTTTCAGTGCTAACGATTTCTCACCTTGAAGCGCCTTTTGAACCCTGGGCAGAGCACACAATCTGAGGGAACTGTGGGCTTGGGAACTAGACTTGGGAGTCTTTTCTCTGAAGTCATCAGGGGCCAGGAGAGAAATGGACTCCCAAGGGACGAAAGATTTCTACTTGTGAAGACCTTGGAATGGAAAGAGACACAGGGAAACTTAGCCATCCTTCGGCTACTGGCTGGAACCAGCAGTTCAGAGATTTGCCTTACAAACACTTCAAACTGGCTTTGGTACCCAAAAAGGGAGCTGGTGTGGGGCCAGACTCCCTGCTCCCCTGGCCTCCTTGGAGTGCCTTCGTGGGTATCTCTCTCTCTCATTCAGGAGCCTGGATGCGTGCAGAGGACTTCGCATGACCTGGTCGTGCACGCCACACATGGAGACCACAAGGACTAACACAATAGGTCCTCTTCTCAGTCTCTCTACCCCTCCCTTTTCATGTCAGATGGTTCTACACTAAAGCAAAGGCCTCCTTCTCCTGAGGAGCCCAGTGAGAAACTGCTCGCAGCCGTGGTGGTGGCCCTGCCAGGCAGGGAGAGGAAGTGGAAGGGATGGAAGGCAGAAAGGGACGAGTGGGTGTTGCCTGGCTGATTTTCTGCTGTGCAGAGCGAATGTGACACTTCATGTCAATTTCCCCCAGCTCCCTGGGGCCTCCTCTCTTCTCAGCAGCCATGTAGAGAGTTCCCCACACACCTAAAGCTGCCAGGGGAACTGCAAAAGGGACTTTGGCTGCCAGGGCCGAGTCCTCCCAGCCCCTCTGAGGTTGATCTGCCAGGGTCCCATCGTCTCATCCCCTGGGAAGGCCCAGCGCTGCCCCTAGCTGACACCTCCTGTCTGCGAACTGTCCCAGGCAAGTAACAAAGCTGTTCCTTAAACTCGAACAACCCGAGTGCACTTTTTCTTCCTAAGACAGAAGCCGACCCTGGCTGGAGTTCTGCTCAGGCCCACGTTCCCGGCAGAGTGACTGTTTACATGGTTTGGCAGTGGGTTTGGTTCTGATTGCTTCAGAGTGGCTGGTCTATTTCGTTTCCTTTGGTTTTATTCCTCCCCAAATTGTGACAGGAAAAACAAACAAACCACCCTAGGGAATTGCTGGTTGCCTGTCCCCACGTGATAAGTGTCGCCCTCTTCTGGGTATTGTTCCTCTTCCTCCCAACCAAACGCCCGTCCTCCTGTAGAGTGTCTGATCGGATCCTCTGTTGCGTATTCTGATGGTGCCTGCTGGTTTGACGTGGAGCTATCCTGTGAAATAAAACAGCTTAACTTTTCTCAAACTTGCTCTGGTGGTCTTTGAAAGAGTGTGGCACACGGCGGGTGGAAAGGTTCATGTTGACACCCCCCACAGCAACCTCCTTTGTATGATCTCTAGCTCAGACCCAGCACGCGGAAGGCCCCAAGGCCTGGTTAGAGAAGTGCTTCAACTGTAGTTAGGTGAAGAAGCTCCCTGCAGTGTGACTCCTGGGAACGGAAGCCAAAGTGTCTAAGCAAAGGCAAGAGGGGCATGGGACTACGGTGTTCAGAAAAGATTTTTTAAAATGCAGGACACGTTTCCAGAGATCAAAGGAGACCCGTTTCTAATGTCAAGGCTTAGGCCACATGTCAGCGTTTGTTGTCTAATCACGCCACATGGCCTCTTAGATGGGTATGTGGGTGCGCATGCCTGACACTTATTAAATATTTGGATGCATTTTCTCATCTAATCGCCAGGCTCCACTCCGTAGTGGTGGAGAAGTGGAGCTGGAAGTGATGAAGTGGCCCCCAGGTGAGCCTAGAATGTGGAGGAGACAGAACTTGAATTCAGAGTTCCTCCTCCCGGTCACGTTCCACCCAGGGATGCCACCCTGGCTCTCTCTTTCGGTGGGAGGGCCGCTCACTGGCTGCTGGTTGGGTCTGGCCTTTCTGATGGATCCTCTGGTGGATCCGTGTGCCTCAGCCCCTGCAGGGCAGCCTTCTAGAGCCCACGTGCCCCTGTTAATCCTGCTCAAGTTGCCCACCTCTCCTTGGCAGCCCCTTACTCATTTTGGACACCTCTAAACCCAAAGCCGTGTTTCGTGCCCATCCCACAATAGTTACTGACTCACTGAGCTACACATTCAGTGCATAGCCCCAGAGGGAAGCCTTTCCTCCATTCAGAAAACAAGGGTGAATGACTTTTTATGTAACGCCCCACATTTACTGCTGGAGGCACAGATGGTTGGGCCATTTCCACCCTCAAGTCCCCCCAAGTACACACAGTTTACACAAGTAATGACTTCATAGTTCTGCAATTAACTTGATCAAAATTGAGCCACAGATGATCCCAGGTATTCAGGTGGCTGAGGCAGGGGGGTAGCAAGTTCCAGTCATCCAGGGCCACTTAGTAAAATCCTGTCTCAAAATGAAAAATAAAAAATGGGGTGGCGATGTAGCTCAATGCAGAGGCCCTCGGTTTTATCCCTAGCATCATCACAAAAAGAAAAGAGCATAAAAGGAAAGAAAAAAAATTAATTGAACCACAGGTTCTGCCCTAAAGCTGCTCATGGGGATGGAGTAGACAAATGTGTCTACCCAAGCCCTGGTGTCAGGAGTGGCATCAACTTGCTCTGGACTTGGTATTAGGAAAGGGTAGTTGCCCAGGGAAAATCATGAGCACTGTCTTCATCCTAGAGATCCCTGAGAAATAATAATGGCAGTGGTTTTCAGCCACTCGGGTTTAGAGTGGTGATGCAGCTGTTGATAACACTAGGAAAGTGGTAATGCAAACACACTGAATGTTTGCACTTGCCAGGGGCTCAAGTGAACTTGATGGTAAAGTTAGCGTTCCACGAGCACATGCTGTAAGTCAGGCACAGTGCAGAGCACTTCACATGTCTTGCTTTGTGGAATCCTTACACCCACCTGTGGAGATAGGGTCCCTGCTTCCTGTCAAGGAAACTGATGCCCCAAGAGCCAAAGACCAGGATTCCATAACTGATCTGCTTCCAGAGCACAAAGTTGCTCCTTCTGCACCCTGCCTGTAAGGCGAAGCTCAGGAACCACTTTTGGGTTCAGCTCTTATAGGCCAGTCAGGATTCTGAGGTCCCCATGAGTCTGACCGTTCAGCTCTTATAGGCCAGTCAGGATTCTGAGGTCCCCATGAGTCTGACCGTTGGGGGATCTGATTGCCATGACAGCCACCTGCAGCACAGTCTTGGTTTCTCCCAGGGCCCTGAGATAGCTTTTCCTCAATTTCTTTTAAACCCCAGCACCAAGGAGGGTAATTATTATTATTGATTCCTTGCTTTAGTGCCGCATTTGTCTTTACCATTATAAGAATACTTCCTATTTTCTGATTTTTTGACTTCAACTCCTCAAAGAACATACGTATATTGGTGGAATGTTCATCTGCACAGATGGAGAAATGAACAGTCAGACAGCATACAGGAGCTGGCTCAAGTCCAGGACCAGGAAGAAGGAGAGAAAAGACGTCCGGCTTTCTTGGCGCCTGACCCAAGTTCCTCAGCCCTCATTACTCTTCCACAACCATACCTAGCAGGCCCACTCCTACACCGCACACCCATTGCCCAGGGGTGGCTTCAGTCCTAAGCTGAGCACAGATCCGGGCCTGACTTGAATCAGCAGCTGACCTGGCACGTGACGCTCCTGTGCTCCAGGACCAAGGTACTAAGGAGAGGCTCTCCTCCTAGGGGCAGAGAAGTCTAGAGAGGGCGATTTGCAAGCTTGCCGTCCACCAGAGCTCTTGGGAAATGATGCTGGGTCCATCTCTGGTCACAGCTGTTCATCTGTTTTTCATCTCTATGTTTGTGGAGAGGAAGAAGGGGGTCACTGGCATCCAATGAACGACTAGACCAAGTCAGCTTTAAGGAAAAAAGCTTGACTTGACTTCCACCATTCGCTGGCTTTGGAATGAGTCCCTTCCTCAGGCAGACTGGGAGCAAGCCCTTCCCTGCAGACCATGAGGGGCCTGGGGAGTTGGTGCTGACCATTTCTTCCAGGTCTGAGGGCTCCCTTGGCGCCTTGACAGAGGTTTCAGAAGCACAAGGGGTGGGGTCAGCCATCTGCATCTGCCATGCTTGCTGAAGGAAGCAGCTTGAGGCCCGTGTGCCATGTCACCCAACCCTGGTCACAGATGGCAGCTGACCCAAAGGCAATTGATGGTAGATGGCGTAAGTGCCTCAGGCTTTAGTAAGTTGGGTGAATTTGTGAGCTTTCTTCTGCATTTGACCAGGAAGTAACAAAGTGACTGGACAGGTTGGCAGGAGGAGCAGAGGTGGAAAGCGTGCAATGGTAAGGGCAGGGGGAGAGAGGCTCTTATGGGCCATGTGGCGGTCAGGTCATGAAGGGTAAGGGGCTGTGATGAGGAAAGTGACAATGAAGGAGAGGAGGAGCCCCACAGCCTCAGGGGACAAAGTGCGGGTCCTTGGAGAATTAGCAGTACCAGTGTGGTACCTACGCCAAGGGCACGGTGCCCCTGGAAGGCCCTATCATTAACCCTAACTTGGCCCAACTTGAGTGGATATCAGTGTTTTGCAAATAAACGGACAAAGCAAAAATGGAAAGGAATGATCATAGTTAATGTGTTTTGAGTTCTTGCTGTGTTCCCAGCTGTTTCACCGCTAAATAAAAGTTGCTTACTAGTTCTCCCAACCATCTTCCAAAATAGGGATTATTGTTCCTGTGACTCAACTTGAGAAGAAGTAGCCCAGAGAGGTTAAGTCACTTGCTACAGGACACTATGCTGAGATGTCACAGTGCTGAGCCTCAGATCCAGACAGTCTGAGTCCAGAGCTGGGTCCTTTCTGCCCTCGGCATGGTTGGCAACATACAAGCAACCCTGGGTTTTGCCACCTGGGAGTGAGTGACCCAAGATACATCCCCCGAGAGCTGTGCCTGGCCCATGGGCGCTAGAGGTAGGGGCTGCTGCTCACACAGCTACCAGAGGAGGAGGGGAACTCAGGGTTGTCCCAGATCGTCCTTCCGGGGCCCACCCAATCTCACTCTGATGCCGGTGAGATTGGTATCAGACAGTTCCCTGGGGAGGGGAGGGGGTGAGAAGAGGGGACCCTGCTGGGAACACCTTTCCCTGTGGGCAACTACCCTGCTCCAAAGCAGGGAGGTCTAGAGAAGAGCCAGTCACGGCCTCAGCAAGTGTGACTAAGGGTCCCTCTTGTTATGGTGCACTTGAGAAAGTTACCCATGGGAAACCAAGAGTTGAGAAACAAGTGTGATTTATTTCAGAAGCTGCAGTGGTCCATCAGCGTGGGTTGTTGGAGCTGCTGGCCTTGAGTCCTCTGTTCTCTTTCCTTATATACCTCTGTATGTGTTCACAAGGTCACGGGGTTACCACAGATGCCATTTTGCAGCACTATCATTGCTCTGACATGTAAAGGACCTTCTTACACATATGATTAATTGACACACAGACTGTGGGCATCAGGCAGTTTGGTCTCCTTGAGATAAACCTGTTTGTTTCCCTTTTGTGTAATGTTTATGGCCAATTAAGGAGAGGAGGAGGCCTTTTGGGGATTTGGCTAAAGTTCCTCTCTGTTTAGAATCTAACTGCTATCTAAGCATCTAAGCTATAATCTACATAGGTCATAAAATAAATGAAGTTTTCAAGACTAGGGTTTGAGGAGTTTCAAAGAGAAAAGGGCAAAGAAAAGAAAGCAAATAGTAGGGGTTATTAACGTTACCAACTCTCTGATATTGGCAGTGGGAGGCTGAGAGGGATGGTGTGGGTACAGGAAGAGGCCACCTGCAAGCACAGAGTTTGTATTTTAGTAAAGGGCATGGGAAGAGTCCCTAGGCCTTTTCAGGCATTTAGAACCCAGCCTGGGGTCTGATTCTGGGCTGTGCTTAGCTTTGGCCATGGGTATGACACAGATGCCTCCGCCATCGGCTGCAACTCTACCAGCCCCCCACGGTGGCTGGAACCCCATCTCCAAACTACCCACCACAGCTCCCAAGGCCTGAGAGGACCTGCCTCTGCTGTCTCCTCACTTCTCTCACCTCCGTCTCTCCCTGTCAACACCCTGTCACCAGACCCTTCCTCATGCCCGTGCTTACCTTCTGCCTGGAAGCCCCTCCCCAGGCTCCCTACTCCCTTCCTTCCTTCTTCCTTCCTTCTTTCCTTCCTTCCTTCCTTCCTTTTTTCCTTCCTTCCTTCCTTCCTTTTTTCCTTCTTTCCTTCCTTCCTTCCTTCCTTCCTTCCTTCCTTACTTCCTTCCCACATGTGCTCAAACTCCATTGCTCCAGAGTTCCACACTGAGCCACACCAGGGCCAACTCCCCTAGACCCTCTCAGCACATGTGGCTGCTATAATTATGATCTTGCCTTTGCAGAGTCTTAATTCCAGTGTCTTTCTCCCAAAACTGAACTGGCTATTTCACCAGCTGACTTTGAGCCTTTACATAAATTGTATAGTTGATGGTCTGTTTCTATCCCACAGCTCCAAATTTATGTAGGAAAATATATGTATGTAGGAAAATGCATTTGTGCGCAGTGCTCACTATTCACCAAGCATTCTTCAATGGGAAAGTGATCAGCCATGAACTATTTTTAGTGCCATGAGGTTCAGAGAGGTAGAGTAACTTTCCCAAGGTCACACAGTTGATAAACACTACATGCAAACGCATGTTGGTCAACACACACAGCACAAGTGCCCAGCTCTCTCCAATCTCTATTAAATTATTTCTTTTCACTGTATTTGGCCAATGTCTCCATCCCAGTGAAGTCTGACATAGACCTCAGGGTCTGCACAGACCCGGGAGGGCAGCGCCTCCTGCTGGCAGCCCCTTCCGTCTTCCAAACCTCTGCATGTGGCCCAGGAAGGACGGCTGGGTGAATCTGACCCTGTGCCTTGAAGGTCCAGGACAGAGGCCTTGCAGGCAGTCAGGCCTCGTTAAATGCCAGAGAAATGAAAGAACGCGAGATCAACCGGCCAATCGCTCATCTCTACCTTTCCGCCTCAGCGCTCGAGTCCACATCCAGCCCGATACTCTGCTGCCTCCAAGTGGTCATTTGTAAGATGGCAGACAAGGGAAGCAGCCTCTAATTTTGATGAAATTTTGAAATTTTTTGAATAGCAGAGTAGTATAATTAGCTCGTTATATTTATATCTAGATTTAACAGATATTTTTGTTTTTCCATTTTTCTTTGCCCCTTTTTAGAATTTTAAGTAAGTCACTATTGAGGATGATAGTGACTTGGTTACATCTGTACAAACGATATTTTTGACATAGTGACAATATCTTTACACCCTGAATAAAGTAAATAATTTTATGATATAATATAGTAGCTCATACATATTCAAAATCCTCTGGTTGTCCCAGGAGTGCCCACTTCTACAGCTGCTCTCCTTCTGTGAAGACAGCCAGCCTGCAGCTGGATGCAATAGGCCTGATGGGTACTCGGTTCCCTCTGAGGCACCACCTTCTTACCTGTTGCTGCTCATTGCTGGGATGATACTATTTTGTTAGGAGCTGGAAAATTATGATTTTATGCTTTTATCATTCCTCCTGTATTTATTTATTTTCCCTTGTTTTATTTTTTAAATTTTATTTTTTATTTTATTTGTTTATTGGTATTTTTTGAAACAAGGTCTCGCTATGCAGTTCAGGCTGGCCTTGAGCTCACTTTGTAGCCCAAGGTGGTCTCAAACTCGCAAACAGTTCTCCTGCCTCAGCCTCCTGAGTGCCAGGATTGCAAGTGTGTGCCACCATGCCTAGTTCTATTTTTTATTTTATAGAGAAAAAATAAAATAAAATTTCAAAACACGATAATTAGAGGGTAACAATGGTTAATAGATTGCATATTGTGATCTTTAAATTAGTTGCTCAGTGTGCAAGATATCTGCATTTAATTGTCCAAACAATATTAGCACAAACCTTTCTTTTCAATGAACACAAATAAGTAGTGTAATTATCTTAACTATCATATATATACATAAAATATTATTTCTTTCAGCTTCTCACACTAGGGAGACAATACAATGTTTACACAAGCTAGTCTGATTTATTCTCCTGTTTTTATTAGCAAACAGTCTCACTACATGGGTTATCATTTCCCTAAAACAGTTCATCGTGGAAGGGAAGAATAAATGTTGAATTCTTTCTCTTATTTATCAAGAGTGACATGACAGCTACCTCCTGTTGCAGCAGATGAGACCTGGGATAAATTCCTGGCTTTTAAAACATTCAATGCATTTCAACCAGTGGTAATCCGTGTTCTATTTGCTGCTTAACTCAGTGAAAGCAACTTCAAACTGAATCTTGCATCCTGTAATTTTTGGCAACTTCTTTATTTAGGGGCACAAAATGCTCCAGGCCTATCTTTCACCCTATCCTGCTGCAGACTCAAATCAACCATTTCTCCAACAAGTCCTGATTCCTTTGCCCAGGGGACTATATCCAGGGACTGTATCCACCAAACTGCAGTTTGGTGACTGGAAGAGCTGAGGGTGGATCCGGCAGTCTGACTTCAAAGCCTTTGGTCTCCGTGACCTCCGCTGATAACATTTATTAGTGAGCAGAGCAGTGATACTGGCATCAGAACTCCCACTGCCATAGGTGGCCACTCATTTGGTGCCCAGCACTCTGCTAGGTGCCTTCTGTTGCCTTGAGATGACTAAGCTCTTACAGCCCTTGGAGGTTAGAATTATCTTCTTGATTTCACAAAAGTGTTGAGTCCCTTAGTTACTATGAACCAGAAGGTTGGCAAGGACTGATTCTGTCTCCTTGCAAAGGAGGTTCTGTCTCCTTTGCTCTGCTTGCTAAGCCCCTGGCACTCCTTTCTTCAGGGCCTCTTTTATATCTTTCTAGATGACTCACCCAGTGATAGAGTGACATGTGCGTGTGCCACTCCACTGGATCTGCAAATTCTTCATCCAGGCCTGGAACTCTCTCATCCTGGTTAAATTAATTAATTAATTTTGGTGGTACTGGAACCAAACCCAGGGTCTTCATACTGAGTTGTGTTTTGGTTTCATTTTTAGTTTTCTTTTTATTTTGAGACAGGATCTCATAGGTTGCCTAGGCTGAGCTCAAATTTGCAATCCTCCTACTGTAGCCACCTAGAATGCTGGGATTATAGGTATGTACCACCATGCCCTGGAGTTTTATATATCTGCCTATGTCTTGTTCACCGGGTCACTGCACACATATCATTTCCTCATAGAGGAATTTCCATGTCAATTTTACTACCTGTAATAGTGCTCTCTTTTAATGTTCTCACATCATTTACCACTTTATGAAACCCTCGGGTGTTTTGTTTTGGTCTTTTGTGGTGCTGGGGACTCGCCTGAGCCTCTGCCCATGCTGGGCAGGCCCTGGGCCATGACTGACTTCCTCAGCCCTTTTAATTTTGAGATGAAGTTTTGCTAAACTGTCTAGGATCCCCAGTCTTGGTTGCGATCTTCCTGTCTCAGCATCCTGAGTCTGGATTATGGGTGTGTGTCACCAAACTGGGTGACACGCTTTGTTTGATTTCTCATACACACCCTTGTTTCTGTCCTGATGCTGTTCTTTCATATGAGCTGTCAGCTCCAAGCCTGATTTCTTCTCTGCTGTACTGTAACCCAGCACCTGGCACTGGTGAGAAAGGGAGTTTGTTAAAGTGGGCAAGGGGAAGGGAGGAAAAGAGGGGGGAGGGAAGAAATGTCAGGCAAGGCCCGGGTTTCTTCACATTTCCCTTCCTTAACTGAATGAGGAGGGGTCCCAGAGGCCCCAGAGGGCCACAGGAAGCGGAGCCCTTTTCTTCTGGAGGGGAGAAGGCCAAGGGATACCCCATGGCTATGCCAGGCCAGCTACACACACAGAGGGGACAGTGCTGCCCTCAGGTGTGGTGTCCTGTCTGGTAGGCAAAATCCCAAGATACCCAGTAAGAAAGCTGAATTTCAGTTGAACAAGGACTAATTTTTTAGTATGAGCATTTTGTGAGCAATATTTGGGTCACACTATACTTAAAAAGTTGTTCCTTTATACCCGGAGTTCACATTTGCTGGACTTCCTGTGTTTTATTCTGCTACCCTAACCTGGGTCCTCGCTGCTGCTAAGCATTGTGGGAGATTCTGCTGAGCACTGGTCGTTTTTTAAAACATGGAACATTTTGTTTTCACTCTGGCATAAGGAAGTACAGCTCCATATCGATCTGCAGGAGGGAATGTCCCTGGAAGAGCGTTTCCTGGAGGAAAGGGCTCCAGGGAGGGTGAAGTCCTCGGGGAGGGTAAGAGCAACGCCTTGTTCAGAGCTCAAAGCGGACTCTCAGCCCTGCTTGTACCTGGAGTGCGCCTTCCCTGAACCTCGGGAACAGCCGCCTGCAGAACACCTGAAGGGAGTTTTGTCGGGGAGGAAGAGGTCAGTGTAAAGCGGGCCCATGTGGTGACTCATCACTCTTACTGTCTCACCAAGCACTTGGCTGCCAGGACTCAAAGGTGAGCAGCCTGGCTGCGGGGGTTGTGGCGTTTCCTGCTGACTCAGTCCTCATGGCTGAATGAGAAGACTACTTTCCCTCTCTGCCACTGTCTCCTTCTTTCCCCATTCTTCCTTTAAGCTTTTGTTTGGCAGTACTGGTCTGAACTCAGGCCCTTGCATGTACCGGGTAAGTGTTCTACTGTAGTGCTGCAGCCCAGGCCCTTTTTGTTTTATTTTGGAACTGGGTCTCACTAACTTGTGCAGGCTGACTTCATACATGCAAATCTCCTGACTCAGCCTCCAAAGCAGCCGGGATTACAGACAGGTGCTGCTGGGCCTGACCCTTCTCCATTCTTTCTCTCTTTTTCCACTTCCTTGCACATTTTCCCAGCCATTTGTCGCCTTAAACCTAACTGCTGTGTGGTCTACTAGTTGCATAAAAGAGTAACTGCATGCAGGCTGGGGCCGGATCTTACTCTCACTTGTGTCTTGTTCCACCACTCCACCTTCTGGAGCCAGAACCTTCCCAAGGCACCCCTCAGCCTGGAGTTCATCTCGTGCCCTTGTCTAACCGGGTGGGACAAAGCCATAGAGGCACCTGGCCCCTCACTCCTCTCTTCCTATCCTGGCCCCACTAGGTAACCTGGGATTCTCAGACCTGGCCCTGCCTACATGCACTAGTTGGTTCAGTTATTCCTCACTAAGTGTCAGGGGTGATACCTTCTGGTTTGAGGTTTTTAAAGACCTGGGTACAAGCCTCAGCACTGCCAGTTACAAAACTGACTGTGAATGAGTCTCAGTTCTTGTATGTATAAAATGGGAATAAATCTTTTTTTTTTTTTTTTTTTTTGGTACTGGGGATCGAACTCACGACTGCGTGCTTGCAAGGCAGGTGCTTATGCCGCTGAGCTAAACCCCCAGCCCAAAATGGGAATAAATCTTATGCTAAGGTTTTTATTCTGTAGTACTTAATGTGTACTCTCCAGCCAGAGTTCAAATACTTCTTACTAGCAGGGTGCCCTGGGCCAAGAATTTGTATCTCACTCCTCGACTGGTGGGAACGAGTCTGAATAATAAGTGAATAGGCCAAGCAAGTGCAGAGGAATAAAAACACTTTCTGAACTAGGACGTGGTGCAGCACAGCTGCAATCCTGGCATTTCAAGTTTGCCCAGCCTGGGTTACTTAGAAAGACCCTGTCTAAAAATGAAAGAAGGAAAGAAAGAACAAATAAACTGCTCAGAGCAGGCCAGATTATAGCGATCAGGGAAGGCAATTTGAAAGAGGAGGCATCAGTATAGATTTTGAACCATTTGGTAAGGCCTACATTTTATTTGTTTCCTGGTTGTCTTTTCTTAATAGGCAACCTGCTGTGGGATTTTACAAACACCACTTTTGCCCTGACCGGCATCTCAGAAATCTAGCGCGTGCGCAGTGCTAGCACCTTCGTCTGTGCTCCACCCGCGCACTACAACTCCCGGCAGGCTCCGCGCTCGTCTCAGGCGTCGCGGGCTGCTGATGTGTACATCAGCGCGGGGAATTTCGAGTGGTCCCGCGCAGGAGGCCAGTGGGTCTCCAGCATCCTCCCGGACGATCATGGAACCCCTGGGCGAGCCTCGGTGGCCTCCGGGGCTGGCAGTCATGAAGGTGAGTGTCTCGGAGACGTTGGGAGTTCTGGATGTGCGTGGGAATCCAGCTGCACCTTGGGCGGAAAAAGGATTTGGCGGAGAGGCGAGCTAAACCGGGGTGCGCGGCCCTGCTGTGTCTCTCGTCAGCAGCTTAGTTTTGGCTCTCCTTTCTTCCCTTGCGAAGTAACGGGAACAATCTTTGGATCCTTGGCTGTGTTACGGAACCGGGTATTCTGAGATTCAGTCACAACAGTAATATTGTTATCAGAAAAACACTAAGCAGTTTCAAGCTAACCCTTTCTGAGTATGATTGTCACAGACACTATGTAGTGACACTGGGCAACGTTTTGGCGGCTATTGTATCAAGCAATACTTTAAAAATCACCTAGCAAAGGAGATAGTCTGCTTTACGTGACTTTTCATTTCTCCTAATTACTGTAGGAAAGCCTAGTGCCGGTTTGTTGTAACATACTGCTGTCCATTCCTCCCCAACATGTCCTAACTCATCTGACAATTGTTTGTCTTGCTTGCTTTTAACAAGAGATCGAGAGTTAGTATCAGCGTTAGTTCATTTTATTGCATTATTTATTCGCGTAACTTTTGTTTGTCTTTTTGAGACAGGGTTTCTCTAGATAGGTCAGTATGGCCTTGAACTCACTTTGTAGCACAGGTTGGCCTTAAACTTGAAGTAGTTCTTCCTCAGCCTACTCAGTGCTGGGATTATTAGGTGTGCCTCACTACACCCGGCCCTACCTAACATTTAGGTATTTTGGCTTGCTTTTTTTTTTTTTTTTTTTAATGCTGGGGATTGAACCCAGAACCTTTGAATTGAGCTACATTTCCAGTCCCCCACCCCCTTTTATTTTTTATTTTGAGATAGGCATTCTAGGTCAGTATGTTGCTCAGGTGGGGCTTGAACTTTCAATCCTGCTTTGGCCTCCCAGAATGCTGGGGTTATAGGCATGCACCACTGCCTTTCTGTTTTAGACAAGGCATATCAGTTTCCATTTTTGCATATTGTGGTCCCTGGATTCCCACTAGGTTTGCTGAGGAGCAGGTGTATTTTCCTGTGCTGGGAAAGAATCATTTTCTTGGTTTTTCTTGTTGCTGTGATCCCCCCACCTCTTCCCCATTTGTGACTGGATGACTTTCCCCTTTTCCTCCCTTTTTAAAAACTTGATAATATCTACTGCCTACCCTCACTCTTGAAGCAACTTTGAGAATTAAGTGAAAGGCCTGCGGGAGGCTAAAGTCTTGTTCTTACTGCTGTCATTAAGGGCAGTGTTTGGGGACATATGATTTCTCTGTGATGAAAAGCTAACATTGTGGTAAGATACTGCCAGAAAAGCTGTGATTTTGACCTTGTGATCTTAGCACCAAGATACAGTGAAGAGCATAAATTTGAATTCCATGTACTGGGTTGAATCTGGTCTTTTTCTCTTACTGTGTGACCTTGGATCACTTTTTTTATCCTCTAAGACTGAATTTCCTCCAACTGGAAACAAAAAACAGTTAAAGTTGCTTAACTGAGTTAGGTATGTGGGTAGAGAGCCTGTTGGCTAATTTACTGTGTTTAATACAGTGGGCCCCAAATGAATGCTCGGAAATTATTTTTCTAATGGATAGAAAGTATCTAGATGTAGTAAATATTTAACTAATATGTCTTTATTGTTATTTTAAGAACTTAGCATGTTAAGTGCTCTTCCCATTTGTTTGTTGTCATGAAGATTGAGTTGGATAAAGGAAGTGGAAGAACTCTGTGCCCTGTAGAGCTCCTGCTTTGTAGGCTTATGCGTATTTTATTTATTTTCACACTTCCTAGTGTTCTTTACAGGAAGGTTCCGTGTCTTTGCTGGCTTTGGCATCTCACCACAGCACTGAATATAGAGTTCAGTACTGGACAATATTTAGTGAACTTCCACCGAACAGTATATTGAGGCCATAGTTAGCTCAGATTAGAATCATGGAGTTGTAAGATTGGAAAGCTATTCCTCCACCATCTCCCAGTTTTTCATCTAATGTTTTGTTTCCTCCAGGGCCAAAGAACTGGAAGCAGCTGTGACTGGAGTTTGCATATCAAATAAAATCTGAATCAGAACCTATGATTTCTAATTTGTGACCCATCTAAAGTCTTTGATGTCTGGAATTATTTATAATCTTTATTTTTTTAAGTTGGGAGTTTGTTTTTAAAGGAATTATTTATAATCTTGTAAGACAGCAAAAGCAACAAGAGCCAGAAGGAAGAAGTTTGTGAGAAGACTCTTTCCCTCTCTTATATTGTGTGCAGGCTACCCGCCCCAGGGTGGGTGTAGCACTCACACATATAACCCCAGCACTGGACTGTGAATCAGTTACAAACTCTAGAAGCCTGTCCCCATGACTGCATGAGGCTTTGGGGGAAATCCAGACACAAACCATAACATTCTAACATTAGTCTTTGAAAACATTTTAATGGCTACATAATATTTCATCAGATAGACAATTAGTGACATTAGCTTTTTTACATATGTTATAATTAGGTAATACATTTATATAGTTAAAAAAACCCATAATATGAAAAGTCAGTCTACCTTCCAGTATCCCTCATTTCTGCAGTTCTCAGATTGCCAGTCACCCTTGCTCATTATTTTACTGTGTATTTTTCCAGAATCTTTACTATATATGATAAAAACAGGGTACATTCTTATCCCTTTCTCTTTCCTTTTATAGTGCTGGAGATGGAATCCAGGCTACTGCACGTGCTAGGCAAATGCTGTTCCTCTGAGCCATGCCCCTGGGCCCTCAGCTCTCCCTTTTGGAAGAATGTTTTGCAGATCACATATACTGCCTGTAGCTTACTTAAATGATTTTAGACGATTCCGGGTTGTAAGAATAGATCCTTTCCAGTTTAGACTGTATTATAGGTTGACACACATATATCTGACTTTCTAGTTTGACTAATTCACCTCTGTGCTGTCACTGACCCTACTGTTTTCTGGACTTCCCCATTTAATTCTACGGGGTAGTACCATGCAGAAAGTGCTGGACTGCCAAGAGTGAGAAGACAGGAAGTTTATTCTCAGCTTTATGCATACCTGTGGTAAATACCAGGGTCCTCATTTGTGAAGTAAGGGTTTTAATTACATAATTTCTGACTTTTTTTGTTTGTGTGTTCCATACTGGGGATCAAAGCCCAGAACCTCATACATACTAGGCAAGCGCTCTGCCCTTGAGATACATCCCTGGCCCTTGACTAGATGATTCCTAATCATCTTTAATAGTTTCTGATTTGGTTCTTAACATATGTAGTGACAGTGATACTGGTTCCTTTTACCCCAGGTAACAGGCCATGGGGCTGGGTCTGAAGAGGAGGAGAGTTCGTGTAAGAACCAGCAATATATGGACAACAACAGGATTACATTAAATGTTTTGTAAACAGCTAAGAGTAAGGCACAGGAAACTGCAGTATCAATGTGTTGAAAACAATTTGAATATCTTGAGATTTAGATGTGTGAGGGTTACATGAGGTTTTTTCCTGTGTCAAGATTCTTTGTAGGTTAGCTTTTGAATATATATATCTGACAAAGAAGTTTGCTTGTTTTTAGGGGATAAAGAAAAATTCCACGGCGAGCATTCCAATTTCAGTGTCTTTCTGAATGTATATGTAATTTTGCATTTCAGACAATAGATGATTTGCTGCGATGTGGAATTTGCTTTGAATATTTCAACATTGCAATGATAATTCCTCAGTGTTCACATAACTGTAAGTATGTTTTTATCTTCATGAGTTAGTAATAATGTGATTTTCATACAAAGTAGTGTTAATTTAGCAATGAAATTATATATGCATGTTTATTTCTCACCTTTATCTTCTCTGTCTTGAAGTTTTAAGAAGGTCTTTCCTTGCACTTTTCTCTTTTTTTTTGAGACACGGTATTAATTGTGTAGTTCAAGCTGGTCTGGAGCTCACTATACAGTTGAGACTGGCCTTGAACTCTAGATCCTCCTTTCTCAGCCTCCCAAATGCTGGGATTACAGGTGTGCGACACTGTGATTGGTCCCTTCCTTTTTTTTTTTGGTCAAGGGGATCGAACTCATAATGTTGCGCTTGCCAGGCAGGCGCTTAAGCCACTGAGCTAAATCCCCGGCCCTCCCTTCCTTCTTGAATGTGAAAATTTTTCCTCAGTTTTCTACTGTGTCTAATAAAAATTTTTATACATTTTATGGTATTTATGATAATAAAGATTTTTATTATGTGTGGTTGTCTTAACTTTTTTAGTTAATTTTTGAATTAACTTTTTTAGTTAACTTTTTGAATTTAAGAGTTTTTGTTTGTTTTGGTGGGTACCTGGGGATTGAACCCAGGGATGCTCTGCTGCTGAGCAACATTCCTAGGCCTTTATAATTTCTGTTTTGAGACAATCTGAGTTTCTGCATATGTATCCTGCCTCAGTCTCCCTAAGTGCTGGGATTATAGGTGTGTGCATCACACCTGACAATAATTTTGCTCTTTTAATTTATTTTTTTCTTTTTGACATGTAATCTTTCTAGTTATCCAGGCTTGTCTTAAACTCGTGGACTCCAGTGATTCTTCTATCTCAGCCTTCTATCTCAGCCTATCATTGTTCAGTTTACTAAGTATTACTCAGTATTACTTAGGTTCATGATCTTTCTTGTCCTATCTTAGTCACTGGAACTTCATTCATATACCACCACGCCCAGGTTGCAATTTTATTTTTCACAGGATAACAGGTAGTTTAACCAAATGGTACTTGGTATAACAGTTTAAAGGTTGAAAGTCTTTAATAAGAGGAATTTATGATGGGGTTTTGTCCCAGTAAATTCACCATAAGTTAAAAATACTTTTTGACTGCACTGGGTGTTGAACACTGAGCTACCTCCCAGTCTTCCCTTTAAAATTTTTATGTATGTATTTTTAAATTTTCAGACAGGGTCTGGCTAAGTTGCCCAGGCTAGGCTGGGCTTGCAGTTCCCCTTCCTCTGCCTCCCGAATGTGGGCTGACAGGCCAGCCTGGGTTTCCAGAGTGCATTTAGTAGACCTTCCCTACCCAATGTTGTGGTTTAGCAGCAGAGTACACTGCAGAGCATGTTCATGAGTTATCCTCTTGATCATGTAAATAGTTACTGGGAGCTGTGGCTCACTACTGCTGCCTATTTTCCTAGACAGTATCGTCCTGCAGGAGAGTATGTTGTTGCATATTGCTAGTTTGGAGAAAAAAATTCCAAGTATGCATTCTGTTGAATGCATATTGATTTTGCTTCAGGTAAAATGAAAAACTTTTAAGTTAAACCATTGTAAGTTGAGGATTATCTGAATTTCCAGTGTGAGAATTCTACCACTGAAGAGAATAACAGTTTTATCATTAAGCTGCTGTGTGATGCTTTAAAGATTAGAATTTACCTAGAATTTACTTAACATGCAAGTACATGACCAACCCTAGCACTTTGGAAAACTGAGGCAGGAGGATTGCAAGTTTGGCTCCAGCATGTGCAGCTTAGCTAGAGCTTGTCTGAAAATGAAAAAAAGGGCTGGGGTATACCTCAGTGTACAGGGCCTTGGTCCAGTGCATAGTACTGAAAAAAGAAAAAAGGATTTACTTATCTTTCTCTTTATGATTTTAGAAGCATTGAAATACTAAATGCTTAGTACAGTAATCAGGTTGTTTTGTTTTGTTTTTGTTTTTGAGGTGTTGGGGGTTGCACATGCTAGCCATGTACTCTACCACTGGATTATAGCCCCAGCTCTAATCATCTTTGTGTAATGTAATTGGAGGTATTCAGTACATAGTGGTCAGTTAGCCTATCATTGTTCAGTTTACTTAGTATTACTCAGTGTTACTTAGGTTCATGATCTTTCTTGTCCTCTCTTTTAAGTTGATTTGTCTTAGAAAGCTAAAAACCAATCAAGTGACTCTTTAAAAACAATGGCTTCAGTAGGAAACAGTGTTGGTGAAAATTTCTGAGGATGACATACATAGTCAAAGGATGGCAGGAGTGGCATCAGGGACAGAAGTGCACTTGGGCTTGAGTCTTGAGTCCCAGTAAGTGGGGTGTGCAATTGTCCAGCATTTCTTTAAGCCTTCAAATCTGGTCATTTGTACTTTAGATGACAGTTATGAGAATCGAACGTCCAGAGATCACTATCTGACCTATTATGGGTTCTTCAAAATTTTAATTTTCTTTCAGACTGTGTCTTAGTTACTTTTCTCTCATTGCTGAGACAGAATAGCCAACACTCACAAGTTAAGGAATGTAGGGACCCAGTGTACTGGTTTGTCATCTAATGAGGGTTACGAGGATGCAAGACAAAAAGAGAGTTAGTTTAGAATGCGGTGCCCAGGGGCCTCTTGCCTCCAGTGGACAGAGTGCCTGAGCCTCTGTTTCACCTCACTTTTAATCACTCATATACAAGCAAGTAGAGTGGCAAAAGATTCATCTGATTCCTGTTATCTATTAGCGCAATGCCCAGGCAAACAACCGGATCTCAGCTGTGTTGACTTTTCCCTAGAACCTGCAGCGTGCATCATGCCTGCATGCTGTCTTTCTCCTTAATGCTCAGGAGGTCGTCAGTCAGGCCTCAGTTCTCCCTCAGTTCTCAGCTCTCCCACAAAGCGGGGAGAGGTTTGTCCAGCTCATGGTTTGCAGAGGTTTCAGTCCAGCACTGGCTGGCTCCGCAGTAGAGTGGCACAGCAGACAGGCATCGTGGAGGAGAAGCAGTTCGTGGCAGGCAGAAGGTAACAAAACAACAAGGGTTGACCACAGCTCCTTCCGTCCCTTGTCTCTTACCCAGGTTACTCAGAGTGGGTAGCACTCGCACCCTTAATCCTGGTGCCCTTCATTCTGCATTGCGCTGTGAATCAATCCCAGTGTCACACACTCTAGATCCAGCCACCTCTGAAGAAGCCCCGCCTATAACTGCATGAGGCTTTGCAGGGTCATCTATTTCTAATATATTTTTACATCCTCTAGTATAATTTACATGCAATAAAATAAATTTTAAGCGTTTGTTAGATTTATACATATCAGTGAGTTTTGACAAATGTTTTGTTTGGCCACTGCAATTAAGACATTGAACATTTCCATTCTCATTTCACTTAATGTGGTCCCTCTCAGGCATTTGTTCTAGACCTTTCTGTTAATCTGTAAGTCAACCTTGTGTTCACACTGTTCTGCCTTAGTTCCTGTGTCTTTGGAATAAAGCTTGGAGTCAGGCATTGTTAAGGCTTCAACTTTGTCTTCAGTTCTTTTAAGAGCTTTTCATTTCAGACGCATTTCCAGTACATTTGGGTTCAGCTTATCAGCTTTTCTACAAAAAATCCTGCTGGAATTGCATTGACTCTTGAGGTTAATTTCATAGGTTTGACAGCTTAACAGTCTTAAGTGTGTGAATGTGATGCATTCTTCCAGCCTTTAGATTCTCTTTAATTTCTCTTGACAATGTTAGTTTTCTTTGCTCATACTTTGCACATAGATACATAATTGTTTATATTGATCTCTTGTGATCATACTGAATTCACTTTTAATTTCATCATCTATTTTTGTTGGTTTCCTAGAAATTTTTGCACGTATGTTCATGTGATCTGTGACTAAAGGCATAGTGACATGTTTTTAATCCGCGTGCTTTATGTTTTTGTTACGCAGGTTAGGACCTCAAGTGTAATGCTGAATGGAGAAGTGCTATGGGGACACCCTGTCCTCAGCCCCGGGTTTATCGGGAAGCCTTCCGTCTTTCATCGTCAAATATGATGTTACCTATATTTTAATATTCATAATATGTTTACATAAATTTATCAAGTTGAAGAAGTTCTTCTGGTCCTACTTAGTTGAGAAGCCTTTTAAGAAGATAGTATTCCTTACCTTCTTTGTTTCTGGAGGATCTGCAGTAATGTACTGAGTGAAGGGGGTTCACTTGCCCAAAGCCAAGGAATGGACTCCGGCATGGAGAGCAATGGAGGACAGGCGTTTTAGTGTCAGTCTGCGAGGCGGTGTCCGCTGTGTGAACTGGCCCACCTGGGCGGCACAGGGAGCCATGTACCCTTAGTGTGCAGGCCCCTTCTCCAGTCCTCACTGGCTGAATATGCCGGGGGAATCCAGTTTTTCCAGATGTCTCCAGATGGACTTTTTCTCTCTATAGGCATCCCTATTCCCTCTCCCAAATGGAGTTTGGGTTTCTTCATAGTACTGTCCTTTACTTCATCATCTGAGAAGCAACTGCTGCTGCTTAGGGTTATGCAACCCTGCGATGACGCTATTTCCACTTAGCCTTGGCTGTCTTGCCATGAAAATGGGCCATCTCTGCCTTTCTTCTCCCTCCCCACTCACGCTCCCTTTTTGCACAAAGGCTTTCTTACTCGTGTATTGTTCCTCCTAGATCCTGTTTGCCTAGAGACCTCCTAGATGCAAGAACTTTGTCAGTTGCAGACTGTTAGGCACTTTTAACTGCTAGTAATTTCTATTGTCTTGAAAATGGGCAATTTTGTTCCTTTTTTGACATGTACCTTTTTATGCCTGGTATTCAAAATGTGTTTTTTTTCTCTTTCTTTGATAGATCTAGCTAGAGGTTTATTTGTAATCTTTTCAGAGAACTAGATTTGGTTCATTGTTTTCTATGTTTTGTTGGTTTTGTTTTATTGATTTACACCCCTAATTTTATTATTACCTTCCTTTCACTTTGAGTTTAATTTGCTAATCTGTTTCCAGCTTCTTAAAGTAGAAGCTGATATCATTGTTCTAGACTTGTTTTTGCTTTTGATTTTAATGGCCTCACTTTTGAAGTCCATGCTGGACTTAAACTCACTTTTGTAGCCCAGGCTGGTCTCAAACCCACAGTGAGCCTCCTGTTTCAGTCTCACAAGTCCTGGGATTATAGATTACAGGGGTGTACCCCCGACCTGCCCCACTCAGCTCAAGACTTTTCTAATGTAGGCGTTTAAAGCTATGAATTTCACTCAGAGCCCAGCTTTACTTCATCCTACAAAATATGTGGGATATGTATATTTTAATTTTTCTTCATTTTAAAATATATTCTAATTTTCTTTCTTTTTTTTTCCCTCTTTTGGCTTATGAGTTACTTAGAAATCTAGTGTTTAATTTCTAAAAGTTTGGGAATTTTTCTCATGTCTTTCTATTCCTGTTGTCTGATTTAACTATGTTCTGGCCAGAGTCCATAATCTGTTAAATTTCAGTTCTTTAATATTTGTGAGAAGGCAGGTGTGATGTTTCCTGTAATACTCGCTATTCAGGAGGCTGAGGCAGTAGGATCACAAGTTCAAAGTCAACCTAGGCAACTTAGTGACATTTGTTTCCAAAAAAAGTGTGTCTTTTATTTAGGTACAGTTTCTCCTTAAACAACATTATGCCACCTGAGAAGGGAAGACTAAATAGTATAAGAGTGTTATAACTATTTATTTACACTGTTCAGTTTCCAAACATATGTACATTTTCCAGATTTCCTTCCACATTTGAGTTCTGTTTTCATTGTATTGTGGTTGGAAAAGATACTTGTTGTAATTTTGGCCTTTTCATGTAGTAAGTCTTGTTTTGTGACCTAGCACATGATCTGTTCTGGAGAACTTGTTTCCTGCTGCTGTCAGATAGAATGTTCTGTGTGTATCTGCTGGCTGCACTTCTTCTGTTGTTCAAGTCTTCTGTTTCTTCTTTGATATTTTTATATGGCTCTTTTATTTATTTAGCTATTAATTAACTATTTTTAATTTGAAAAACAATTCTTTTGTTACAAAAGTAATACATGAACATTTTGGAAAATTTGAGCAAAATTACAAAGAAAATGTAAAAGCTCAATATAATTTTATTTTTTCATTTGTAGCCACTATTAATGTTTTAATGTATATGCAATTTCTTATCTATCCATACATATTTATTATTAGCAAAGGATTAATAAATGTGACCATCTTTTATGACCTCTTCTGTAGGATGTTTGCTGCCCATATTTCCATAGTATAAAGGATTATTTGTCCTTTATCCTCATTTGTAATGGATCTATATCATTACATTATGTGGATGGGGAATATTTCATTCATCATGGCTTCATTTTTTTTAAACAACAGAAGCAATTTAAAAAAAAATTTTTTTTTAAATTTTTGAGACAGGGTCTCACTATGCAGTTCAGGCTGACCTTTAGCTCAGGCTGATCTCAAACTTGCAGTGATGCTCCTGCCTCAGCCTCTCAAGTCCTGGGATTACAGGTGTGCACCACCATGCCTGGCTTGCAATTTTGAATATTAGCTTTTGACATCTAATTTTTCTTGATGCTGTTGTGAAGGTATTGTTTTCCTAATTTCTTTCTCAGTAATTTATTATTGAGAATCAATGAATAGGGATGCTATTGATTTTTGTATGTTGATTATGTACCCTGCTACATTACTGAATTTGGTTATTAGTTCTAGGAGTCTTTTGGGTCTTGTAAGTAAAGGATCATGTCATATTCAAATAATAATACTTTGACTTTGTCATTCCGTCTATGTATCCTTTTATGTCTTTCTCTTGCCTGATTCCTCTGGCTGATGTTTCGAGGACTATGTTAAACAGGAGTGTTAGTAGACATCCTTGTCTTGTTTCTGATTTTAGAAAGAAGGCTGTCAGTTTTTCTCTATTTAATATGATACTGGCAATAAGGTGGTCATAAATGACTTTTATTGGGTTGAGATAGAATCCTCTCTACATTGGATTTTGTCCAATGCTTTTTTTTGTGTCTGTTGAGATAATCATGTAATTTTGGTCCTTGCTGTTGTCTTTATGATGAATTATATTTATTGATTTGCATAAGTTGAATCCCTGCCATCCCTGGGATGAAGCCTCCTTGATCTTGGTGTATAATCTTTTTTATTATTTGCTGTATTGTGTTTGCCAGGATCATACTGAGGATTTTTGCATTTGTGTTCATTAAAGAGATTGGCCTGTAGTTTTCTTTTTTGTTGGGTACTTTTCTGGTTCTGCAATCCTGTAATGCTAGCTTCCAGGAATGATTTTGGAAGTACTGCTTCCTTCTCAGTTTCATTAAAGAGTTTGAGGAGTGCTGGTGTTATATCTTCCCTGAAATTCTTATGGAATTCAGCCCTGAATCCATCAGGTCTTGGATTTTTCTTGGTAAGATTTTTTGTTACTGCTTCAATTTTTGGATTATTCAGATTTTTAGGTCTTCTTGGTTCAGTTTTGGCAATTCATCTGTGTCCAGGAATCTCTCCATTTCTTTTGAGTTCTCCAATTTTTGGCATACACGTTTGTGAAGTAGTTGCTAATACAGTGGACCCCTCAAGTTGTGACTGGGCTGACAAACAAGCAACTTGTGTTCTGGCAAGAATTTTAGTTTTAACTTACTACTGAAGTCTTGAGTTAGGACCTAAATGCTGGCTACTTGTGCTTCTGGATGGTCTCAGATACAGAATTAACCAACCCTTAAAGAATTTTAGAAGGAGCATTGCAACATCCTTTGCTATGCAAGGTTAATTGAGAAATCCTGGGCCAGTGTCTCTCTAAGGACACTGAGATCTCCCTGGAGAGAGACTTTGCAGGCTGTGTAGAGGACCTGAGTTACAACCAGCCCTTGGAACAAATTGGGTTTGTAAATCAAAGGTCCACTGTAATTTTCTGTATTTTGGTGGTACCTGCTGTGATTTTACCTTGTTTCATTTCTTATTGCATTGATTTGTGTCTTTTCCGTTTTAGTAAGATTCAGTAACGTTTTGTTTATTTTGTTGACAGCTATAAAACTTCTCTTGCATGACCACTTTTATTGTGTCCTATAAGTTCTGGTCTGTTGTACTGGCATTATCATTTGATTCTAGTAAATGTCTTATTTCTTAATTTCTCCTGTGATCCATTGGTTAGTTAAGAGTGTGGTGTTTAATTTTCATGTTTGCGTAGAATCTTTGATTTCTTTTGTTATTGATTTCTAGTTTCATTGCACTGTGATCTCATAATATGCATAACATAATTTTGAGTCTTTTGCATTTATTTAAGTGTGTTAAATTAGCTAGTATGTGGTCTATTTTGAAAAATGTTCTATTTGCTGCATGAAGTATATATATTCTGTTGGTGGAACATTTTCTATATGTATTAAGTCTATTTGTTGAGAGGTTTAGTTCAATTCTGTTATGTCTCTGTTGAGTTTTTGTTTAGTTGATCTATTTATGATAGTGGGGTATTGAGTGCCCCCTTATATTGATGTTTATATCATCTTTTATGTCCACTAGTATTTATGAGATTGGGTGCACCCTGGTTTGATGCACTGTGATTTGGTTTATATGTCTATGGTATGTGGTATATATGTTTATAATTGTTATCTCTCCTTGTTGAATAGTTCCACTAACCAATATGTAATGCCCTTTGTCTCTTTTCATCAGTTTTGGCTTAAAGCCCACTTTGTCTGAAAAAGAGGATATCTACTCCTGCTTTTTTTCTGGGTTCCTGTTGCATGGAATATTATTTACCATCCGTTGATTTTTGGTCTTACGAATTTCTTTATGTATTAAATATGTTTCTTGTTATCAGCATACTGTTGGATTTTATTTCTTGATCCATTCTGGTAATCTGTGTCTTTCGATTGGCAAATTGAGTCCATTTAGATTGATTCATAGGTATTGACTTGTTCCTGTCATTGATACTATTCACCTGTTGTTTTTCTTTTTTTCCCACTTATACTTTACTCAATTCCTATCACTACCTGGTGCATTCATTTTGTTGGATCTTTTGATATTGTGAGCGTCTGTATCTTTCTCTTTCTTGAATATCCTTGAGAATTTTTTGTAGTGTTGGTTTGGTGGTTGTGATTTTTTTTTTTTTTGGTACTCATTATCATGGAAATACTTTGTCTATCAGTTTTGAAAGATAATTTTTCAGTATAGATCAGTATGGGTTGGAAGTTTTTTTTTCTTTTAGGGCTTGAAACACATCAATCCAAACTTTCCTTGCCTTTAAGGTTTGTGTTGATAAGACTTTTGTAATTCTGATGGGTTTTTCTTTATAAGTTATTTTTGTGTAACTTTTATGATTCTGTTTTTGTGTTAGATTTCTGATATTTTATTCTATGGTTAATGGTGGTTAATAGAGGTTTGTTTGTTTGTTTGCTTTTTTCCCTGATCATGGCTATTCAGGGTTCTATGTGCCTCAGTATCTGTATTGTAAATTCTTGTTCCTTGTATGAAAAGCTTTCTGTTATTTCTTCTGTAAATAGGCTTTTTATGCTTTTTGTTCTGTGTTCTGATTTTTCATTAATTCTAGTTACTCTTATATTAGTGTGACACCTGTTGGATCCATTTTTCATGTTCTTTAATTGTTTTGAATTTACCTCTCATTAGGTGATCACTAACGTTAGCTGTGACCTTTAAATTTCACACTCTGACATCACATTGGTTGCTTCCTCTGCTCATACTTCCAGTTGTATGTTTAGTATCATGGGTTTGTGTTTGGACTTTTTTTCATGTATTCCTATCCTCTTCTGTGTTGCATATTTATGTTTTGGATGTCTTTGTTTAGCACTACTAGTTTTTTTATTAGTGTCTTCTCTAAACTTGGTGATCCTTTATTTCATGAGGATCATTATCTGTTTAGTGATATCTTCTTTGAATTCACCATGTACCTTACTGAACTGTTTAATTACTTCTCTTGATATCCTGTAGATATTTCTGTTGTGTTGGTTATATTTTCCTTCCTTTGATTCCACCTGAATTGGCTTTGGTGGAGTTTGGCATTTTGTTGTTTTGTCTTTTCATGTTTCTGTGTTTTTGTTTGTTTACTGTGTTGGGTTTGCAGCTTTATTGGCCCAGTGTCCATTTCTTTGGGAGTGGGCTGGAGTATTGTTTGTAAGCCCTAGGCAATTCAGATATTGGCATATTGAGAAAACCAGTTGATAGCAACACCAGTGTTACAGTAGTAAAGTCAGCCACAACAATAGCATCAACTATAAACTGGATAGCGACAAACCCTAAGAACCACACATGAACTATCCTTAACCAAGGCAAGGAGGTCTATGATTTTAGTATAGACACTAAGGCAACCCAGGTATTGACCTACAGTACTAGACCAGGCTACTAGTTTTTGCGGGATGTGTTGCTTAGTGTTGGAAGAGCTCAGGTAGATTTTTGGACTTAATACCATGTCCTTCAGATCCACTACCTCTGGTGCTTACACCCTCCAAATCTGGACTTGCTCCGCTGAGTATAGGACCTGTGATCCTCCTGGTCTGAGGCTGAGCTTCTCAGGGGCCTCAGTAAATCTCCGTCTAGCTGTCAGCCTCTCCAAGCCTGCCTCCCGCAACTGCCTCTCACTTGGTCTCAGGGGCAGGGTATCACTTCAGTCCTGGAGTCCAACTCTCCTCCAGGGTATTGAACTCGTCCTCAATCAGGTTGGTTGCTTGGTTGTCACCTCTGATACTGGGTGCTGAGACCCAGGTGCAAAGTTACCAGGATTTGGTACTTTGGTTGCTGCTTCTCTTGTGTGTATCACGGCACTAGGCCCCTGGTGGTGTTGATGGTGGTGCAGTGGGTGGGTCAGGGCCTTCTCTTTCATAGGGGTTTCAGCAGTGGTGGGGCGGGGTGTGTCCTCTTCTTTGTTGCATGGGTCAGTGTACCAGGTGCCCAGTGTTGGCAGTGCTGTGTGTGCAGGTTACCTCTTCTTTGCTGTAGGGGTTGCAGTGTGAGTTTCCTGGTGTTGGTGGCCCCAGGGCAGGGTCTCCTCTAATAGTGAATTTATTTATTTATTTTTTTACTGTTTTAGCCATTACTGGAAGTAGGGTAATAACATTTTATCATTGTTATCATTGTATACCATTATCATGGTTCTCCCTTCAGTTTGTCATTGTTTACTGTATACATTTGGCTGGGGTTGTTTTGTTTTGTTTGTTTTCAGGTACCGGCAATCAGACTCAGGACCTTGTGCTTGCCAGGTAGGCTCTGTGCACTGAGCTGTACCTCCAACTTCTTTATTTTTAGAGATAGAGGGCCTTGCTAACTGCCCTGGCTTGCCCTGAGCTTGTGATCACCTGCCTTAGCCTCCCAAGTAGCTGGTACTACAAGCGACAGCACTACTGTACCCAAGTCCTTATTTGTTTCTTAAAATGGTATTTGGTTTAAAGTTTATTTTGTAAAAGTATGTTCATCCTTATTCTCTTTTGGTTACTACGGCATAAAATAACTTTTGCTTTGCTTTTAGTTTCTGTAGTGGGTAAAGTCAAGTCTCTGTCTCTGTCTCTGTCTCTGTCTCTGTCTGTGTCTCTCTGTCTGTCTCTATCTGACTCTGATTTTGTCTGTCTCCGTCTCTGTTTTTCTGTCTTCGTCTCCCTGTTTCTGTCTCTGTCTCTTGTCTTTTTTTGTGGTACTGAGGATTTAACACAGGACCTTCACATTGAGCTATAGCTAGCTTTTTTGTAATTTGATTTTTAATTTTGACATAGGATCTCGCTATCTATGTTGCTAAGTTAACAAGGCTAGCTCAACTTTTGAATCTCTTGTCTCAGCTTCCAGAGTGCTGGAATTATAGGTGTCCTCTGTCATGCCTGGCTCTGAAGCTCTTTAGAGAGCATACTTTGGATGTTGGAGTTTTAAAATACATTAAGTCACTCTGTATCTTTAAGAGTTTAATTCATTTATATTTGAAGAAGTAGCTAGAGTAGAAGACTTTCCGTTCTTCTGAGACTTTGTGTTCATTGTTTCTTTCTAGTAGTTATTTTTACCTCCTCTCCTCTCTTCTCCCCTTGTGGTTTTTCTTCATAGTGATGTGCTGTAATTCCTTTCTCATTTTCCTTTGTGAACCTTATATAAGTATTTTCCTTATTGCCATGTGATTTCATAAAACATGATATTTAAATTTTATGTTTACTGCAAACCCCCGAATGTCACAGGGTTATGTTCCTGGAGTACCTGTGAATTGTGAAAAACTGCAAGTTTTAAATATGGTCAGAAAAATGGCTTTAAATGCCTGTTTTTAAAGTTTAAACCCTAAATTTGCTATATCTCCTGCAATTATGTAATTTAATAAAAAACTGTGTACAGTACTGTAATTATTTATTGGTGCATTTTAGATATACATAATGATCACATTCATCATAGTGAATTTATGTTTGTACATGATCTATCTTGATTCTCCTTTTTTTCTTTCCATTCCCCTCTCTCTTCAAGGCCCTCTTCCCTTCCGTATTTATAAAAGTCTTGGTTACCTTTTTTCCTGTTTTCCCTTACCCCTTCCTTTCCCCTCCCTTCCTCCCCTTCCTGTTGGAACAGTTTCTTCCTATTCATTCCCCAGTATCTGTTACACGTTTTGGTCCTTATATGCACTTCATGCTTCCCATACCAGAGATAGTGCAATATTGACATGTTTTTCTGATTTATTCCACAGAAGAGTACGGTCTCAAGATGTGTCCATTTACCTAGAAATGTCTCAAGTTTATTTTTTTTTTATATCTGAGTAGTACTCCATTATATTAAAAAACCACATCTTTATCCATTTATCAGTTGGATGTATATTTGTGTTGATTCCAAGATTTAGCAAGTTACAAACTGTGCTGCTATAAACATGGGTATGTGTGTATCACTGTGGTGTGATGCTTTTAATTTTTTCAGAAAGATACCAAGAAGAGGAATAAGTAGGTTGAATGGAACCTCTGATCCTAGTTTTTGAAGAATCTCAGCATTGATTTCCGCAGTGGTTGCACCTGTCTATCCTCCTACCAATAGGGTAGAAGGAATTTTTTCCCCACAGCTCCTCTGGGATTTGTTATTGGTTTACTTCTTGATAGCTATTTTTTTCTGAAGTGAGAAGAAATCTCAGCATTGTTTTAATTTGCATCTCTTGAATGACCAGCAATGTTGAACATTTTTTCATGTATTTATGTTTTTCCTTCATCTGAGAAGTATGTATTCGTTTCAGATCCCCATTTTTGGGTTGTGTTGTTAAATTTGGGGAGAGAGTCTGAATTTTTAAAAGTTCTTTATATATTCTAGATATTATTCCTTTGTCTGAGAACAACTGGCAAAACCTTCTTCCCACACTGTAGGTTGTCTCTCCACTCTGTTGATGGTTTCTTTAGCTGTGCAAAAGCTTTTTAATAAGGTAGGATCCCAATGGTTGGTTGTTTGTAGTATTTCCTGAGCAGTTTGGGGTTTGTACATGAAATCTGCCCGCACCTATGTCTTCGAGAGTTCTACCTATTTTGTCTTTTAGCAGATTTTATGTTTCTGTTTTAACATTTAGATCTGATTCATTTTGATTTTAGTTTAGTACACGGTGAAAGATGTGTCTCGTTTTAGTCTTTGGCATGTGGAAAGCCACCTTTTCTAGTACCATTTATTAAAGCGGCTACCTTTCTTCTGGTGAATGTGTTGGGCACCTTTGTCAAAGATGAGGTATCTGAGTGTGTTTGGAGTTGTTTCTGCATTTTCTCATCTGTTCCATTGATTCTCAGGTCTTTTTTTTTTTTTTTTTTTTTTTTTTTTGTCCACTACCATGCTGTTTTTATTTCAGTGGCTCTGCAATATAATTTCAAGTTGGGGCTTTTGATGCCCTCTGCCTTGTCTTTGTTGCCAAACTCACTGAGAGAAAAATTAGGGAAAAAATTGATTCTTTGTGATAGCTCCTGTTGTTGATTCTTTGTGATAGTTTATGTGATTGGGATTTTATTCATAAGTCTTTGCCTACACCACAGTCTTTAAGAGTTGTATCTGTTCTATCTTCTAGCAGATTTATTGTTTCTGTTTTAATATTTAGATCTTCGATCCACTTGAATTTTAGTTTAGTGTGTGGTGAAAGATATTGGTCTAGTTTTAATCTTCTGCATGTAGGAAGCCAAGTTTTTCAGCATCATTTGTTAAAAAGGCTATATTTCTTCCAATGAGGGTGTTTGGATCCTTTGTCAAAGGTAAGGTGCCTGCGGGTGTTTGGAGTTGTTTCTGCATCTTCTAATCTGTTCCATTGATCCTCAGGTCTGTTTTTTTTTCCCCCCCGAGTATAATTCTGTTTTTTTTTTTTTTTAAATAGTAGCTTTGTAGTACAATTTCTAGTCAGGAATTGTGATGTCCCCTGCCTGCCTTGCCTTTGTGGCCCAGAATTGCTTTTGCTCTTCTGGGTCTCTTGTGGTTCCAAATGAATTATGGGATTGTTTTCTCTAATTTTGCAAGATATGCTCTTGGTATTTTGATTGGGATTGCATTAAATTTATGTAACAGTTGTAGAAGTATGGCCATTTACCCTGTATTGGTTCTTCCTACCCAAGAACAAGGATATCTTGCCGTTTGCTGAAGTCCTCCGATCTCCTTTTTCACAGTACTTTGGTTTTTAGTGTAAAGGTCTTTTACTCCCTTTGATAGATTGATTTCAAGGTATTACAGTTTTTGGAATGCTCTTGTGAAAGGTTTGATTCCCTAATTTCTCTGTGTTATTTGTGTACAGGAATGCTATTGAATTATGAGTGTTGACTTTGTATCCATATACACTACCAAATTTGGTTGTTCTATCTAGGAGTCTTTTGGTGAAGTTTCTGGGGTCTTCTATGTAGAGTATCATCTGCAGAAAATAACTTCTTCCTTTCCTTTTCTTATTACTTTTATTTCTTTTTCTTGTCTAATTGCTCTGGCTAATGTTTCTAAAACTGCATTGTATAAGAGTGGTGACTGTGGACATCCTTCTCTTGTTCTTGATTTTAGAGTGAAAGCTTTCAGTTTTTGTTCATTTAGTATGATGTTAACTCATGGTTTGTTATAGATGACTGTATCAGATTGAGGTGAAGACCATCCATTCCAAGCTTTTGTAGGGTTTTTATTATGAATGGGTGTTGGGCTTTGTCAAATGGTCTTTCTGCATCTATTGAGTCAATTCTGTGGTTTTTGTCCTTGGCTCTGTTCATATGGTATATTACATTTATTGATTTGGGTATGTTGAATCATCTCTGCATCCCTAGGATGAATACCACTTGGTCTTGGTGTGTAATCTAGTTGATGATTTGCTGCATTTTGTTTGCCAGTATCTTACTGAGATTTTTTGCTTCTATGTTCATTAGGGAGTTATCCTGTAGTTTTCTTTTGGTTCCATCTTTCTCTGGTTTTGGTATCAGGCTAATGCTTGTTTCCAGGGATAACTTTGGGAGTATGTTTCCTTTCAATTTCATTAGAAGAATAGTGGCCTTAGGTGTATTCTAAGTTTCTTGTAGAATTCAGCAGTGAATCCATCAGAGCCCAGGCTTTTCTTTGTTGATAGATTTTTAATTACATCTTTAATTTCATTAACTGATACTGCTTTATTTAGAATTTTTACGTCTTCTTGATCACCTTTGGTACTTCATGTGTATCTATGAATTTGTCCATTTCTTTTGTTTTCCATCTTATACAGGTTCTTGAAGTAGTTTTAGATGATTTGCTGGATTTCTGCAGGATCCATTGTGATTTCACCTTTTTTATTCCTAATTGTATAGATTTCAATCTTCATTTGATAAAATTGGCTGAGGGTTTGTCAATTTTATTTAATCTTTCAAAGAGTCAGCTCTTCATTTCATTGATTCTTTGTATTGTTACTTGGTCTCCATTGCATTGATTTGTGTTCTGATCTTTTTAACTTTCTTGTTTGAGCTTTGGGTTTGACTCGCTCATTTTCCAAAAGCTTGATTTTCAACACTGGGTTGTTTATTTGAGTTTGCTGTTTTTCTGACTTGGGAATTGACTGATATAAATTTATAGCATAAGTTCCAGTATGTTGTATTGTCATTAATTGTTTAACTGCAGAAACTGTCTAATTTCTTCTTTAGTTTCATCTGTGACCCATTGATTGTTCAGGAAGATGTTACTTAATTTTTATGTATTCATGAAATTCTTGTGGTTTCTTTTGTCATTACTTTTCAATTTCATTACACTATGTTCTGATAATATGCATGGAATAATTTCAGTTCCTTTGCATTTAAGTAAGTATGTTTTGTGGGCTAGTATGTTACCTATTTTGGAGAATGTCCTATGTGTACCTGAGAAATATATTCTAATGCTGTGGGATGGAACACTGCAGATAGCTACTGAGTCCATTTGTTCACAGGTTTGCTTCAGTTCATTTCTTTGTTGATTTTTAATTTTTTTTCTAGTTGATGTATTTGTGATAGTGGGGTATTGAAGTCTCCACTGCAATTGTATTAATGCTTATTTGATTTTTCAAGTCTATTAGTATTTGTTTTATATAGTTGCGTGTGCTGGTATTTGGTGCATATATGCTTTTGATTGTTACCTCTTTCTCTCGAATTGCTCCTTTTATAAGGTTGTAGTGATCTTCATCTCTTAATCAGTCTTAGCTGAAATCCACTTCATCTGTAATAGAATAGCTACCTACTCCTGCTTCTTTCTGGGTTGCTGTTGTATGGAGTATTTTATTGTTTGCCATCCTTTGACTTTTAGCCTATGAATGCATTTTCGAATTAAATGTGTTTTTCTATCTAGCATATTGCTGGATTTTGCTTCTTGATCCGTTCTGCTTGTTTCTTTTGACTGATGAGTTGAGACCATTAATATTATTGGGTATAAGTAATATGAGTTAATTTATCCTTATCGTGTTATTTTCCTGTTGTTGGTTCCCAGTTTTTCCCCTTCTGTTTAATTACTTGCCTTGCCTTGGATTCACTGTGTTGGAGTTACAGTTCTTTTTATCTTTTTCTATAATATCCTTCAGAACATTTTGGAGTGCTTCCTCAGTGGCCATGAATTTTTTCGGTGTTCTTTGTCATGGAAGTATCATATTTCTGCATCAATTGTAAAAGATAGTGTTGCAGTGTACATCAATCTTGGTTGGAGATTGTTTTCTTTTAAGGCCGGAAATACTTCACTCCAAGCCCCCCTTGATTTGAGGGTTCATGTTGAGAATTCTGCTGTGATTCTGATGGGCTTTCTTTCATAGGTAATTATTTCTTCTCTATCATCTTCTAACATTCTGTTCTTCTGTTGAATTGCTGCAATCTTGATTATTATATGCATGGTGTAGTTTTTTTTTTTTTTTGGTCATGGCTAATTGGAGTTCATTACTGTATGTCAAATTCTTTTTCTCTGCATAGAAAGTTTTCTGCCCTGGCTTCTGTGAGCAGTTGTTTAATGTCAGTTGTGCTCTTTTCCCTTACTGTGATCAATTTGAATATTCTTCTTTGCATCATCTAGCGACTGTTAGACTGATTTTTGTGGTCCTTTAGTATTTTTAAGAAATCTTTCTTTTTATGATTGCTAACTGCAATGCTGTCTTCTATATCTGATATCCTTTGTCATTTTGGCTCATTTTGCATTGAATGGAATTTTTAATCTCCAGGATATCTGTTTGAATCTGTTTCATGGATTCCATTTCTTTCCTTATTGGGCATTCTTGGTTTCCATCATTTTCTTAAGTTCTTCTATTTTTTGTGTATCTGCTCTAGAGTCACTGACCATTTTATCATTATGGTTGGTATCTCTGTAGTTGTCTAAGAAATTATTTCTGATTTGATTTTTTTCTAGAGCCTCATTCATCTGTTTTGATACTTGCACTGGTACTCTGCAGAGAGTACAGGTGGATGGCTTTTGAATTGTTTCACTGCATTGCCCCCTGGGTTTGCTTTTTGTGCGCTGGAAGTCTGCATTTTGCTTAAGTGTCTATTTTTTATTTATTTTAGTTTAATTCCTGGGTTGATGATACATACTGCTTATGGCAGGTAGCTTTATTGCTAGGATGTAGGACACTTAGGAGATGACTGGTTTTCAGAGATGTCTTTCAGGTGTAGCCAGCTGTTGAGTTTTGAGTTTAAGATCCTACCTCTTTAATTTATTAGGGATAAAAAGTTGCTGTCTATTTGGCCTAGCTTCTTGTTGTTTGGCACAGACCTGAAGTGTTGTTTACAAACCTTAGGCAATTTCAGTCTTGGCATGCTAGGAAAAACAACAGAGAGAACAATTATGTCCCTTGGCTAAAGTAGTACAATCAGCAATAACAATAGTGTCCAACACAGCCTAGAAAATTACAAACTGTGGCAGCTATCCATTTGCCAACTTTTACTGTATGAACTAGATTTGTGGTTCTGTAACAAAATCTAAAACAAGCCAGACAATTGTTTATACTAAATATACCTTCAATATGGTGAGCTTACCCTCAGGTGAAAAAATTTATAAGGGGTTGGGTGGAAAAGCAAAGAGATAGAAGGAGAAGGAGAAGGAGAGATTAGAAGCAAGGCTGGAGGAGAAAGAAAGGTAACATGAACTTTGGGAGATTGGTGAAAAAGACAGGAGGGAAAGAAAGAAATGAAAAGAACAGAACAATAACAACAAAATTAGAAATAATATTCAAACTTATATAAAAATAAGAACAAATAATAAAGAAAAAATAAAACTAAACTAAACAACAAAAACAACCCCCCCCCAAAAAAAACCCAGGAAAAGAAAAAAAGAAAAAGAAAAGAGACAAAAGTCCAGTTCAAAGTGTGTCTCTGTTGTCACTCATAAACAGTGTATTCAGACAGAGCCTTGATCTGTTTTGATTAATCCCAGCAAGCCAGCTGTAGATTTATGGTGGGGTATTGGATAATCCGTGCAAGCCTGCACGTTTTGTTCCACTGACATTCAGGCTGGTTTCTAGCTATGAGGCTGGGACCCTAGTTCAGCCTGCAAACACTGTGCTGCCTGCCAGTCTGAACTCAATTCCAGCTCACCGTGACACTGGCAGCTGCTTGATGGAGCCGGCTGAAGGTGCTGTGAGTTCTGAGCTCGGTTAGTCCCTGTCTATGATGGCTACCAGCCAGTTACTCTCTCCTGAGGGATGTCTGAATCTGAATAACTCACCAGCCACTGCAGTCCACTGTGTCCACTTTCTGTTCCGCTGTGGAGCTTCTGGGGTCACCAGTATTCCCAGGAAGAAAGTGTCACTTACTGCCTTCTTCTTCTGCATTGAGGTCTTTCTCTTCATTCTTCCTGAGGGCTTCATTTCTCACTTCTTATCCTTGCTAGTCGGTCCTAGAGACCCACTTTTCTCCTTCTCTTCCTCATGTTGCCGTATTACGGCATGTGGACACCAAATCTTGGAGAGGCTGTTTTTCTGCTGTTCATCACTCCACCATCTTCCTGAAAGTGAGTACTGTAATAATTTAATTTAATAAAAATACTGTACAGCTATTCAACCTTCTCTTCAAGTGTCTTAAACTTCTTCTGGTGGTTAGGTTCATTGCCAGAAGCCTTAGAAGTTGCAGGTCACAGTGATATATGGATGCCCATGTTTATAGCAGCACAGTCTACAAGAGCAAAATCTTGGAAACAACCCAGACCCCCACTGACCAAGGAATAGATAAAAATATGTTTTTTTTTCCTACAAGGGAGTATTATTCAGCCATAAAAAGGATAAACTGGAGATCTTCATAGGTAAATAGATATAACTTGAGTCCATACTTTTAAGTTGGACTCTTATGTATAAGCATTGTGTTATCTCCCTAGTGTGAAAAACTGATAGAGTAAATAAAATATTATAAATGTACACTAAGTTTGGAAATACTGTCATGTTAGCCTTTCAAAGTTTTTTCTTCATTTTCAAAATTGTTTTATTGGGGCTGGGGATTTAGCTCAGTGGCTTAAGCGCCTGCCTGGCAAGCATGAGGTCGTGAGTTTGATCCCTGGTACCAAACAAAACAAAACAAAACACCCCCTCAAAATTGTTTCAGTGATGTCAAGTCTTTTGGGTTTTCATAGAAAATTGTTATCTTTAAGTGTTTTGCCTTAAAATGTTTCTTGAAATTTTTAATTTCTCCATATTTTCTAGTTCTCTTTTTATAGAGGTTTTGTAAATGTCATGGTGAGTTTTATCACTGTTTTTTATATTTTAATATTCTTGTAACTGATGTGTTTTGTTTTCATTGGTTACCATAAAGTGGAAGTATTGTTGCTCTCCAGTAAATATTTACAAAATAATAATAAAAGAAGGTGCAACACCTTCTAGTACACCTTCTAGTACACCTTTTTGTGGTGTACTAGGGATCTTAGGGCATTAATAAGAACAAAACAGAACACTTGAGAGCTGCAGGTGATGCAGCAACCTATTTTGTGCGAATGCTGGTGCATCTGCTGGAGATGGGTTATAGGGCAGCATCCAATCAGCAGCAAGGAGAACTGAATAATACCCTCTGATTGGCTACCTGTAAACATCCTGCTAAAAAAGTGCGAAGGACATTTGTGGTTCCCACAACATTCCAGGAATCCTGTAAACAATTACTAGTTAGATTCTAAGGAAAAATCCATAAACAACTGTAGCCCTGGACTCTGAACCCTGACTTTGTGGTGGAACACACTGTAACAGTCTGTTAAAAGCCAGTAGCAACTTTTATTCTCAAATAGAAAATCTATTCTTTCTGTCTGCATATATTTTTTATTTGTTTTGTCTTACTTTTGTTATTTTTTGCCCCTCTTTTAAAGTTTCTGCTGCTCCTAGTCTGAGGATATAGCTCAGTGGTAGAATACTTGCATGCAGAAGACTCTGGTTTTCATTCTCTGTACTGTTATAAGATAGGATAGCATGTGGTTTTAGTGCTTTGCAACTAGCCAAGCCAAAAAGTTCATTTAAAAAGCCTTCCGGTCTTTTACTTCCTTTCCCCATACTTTGATAATGATGACACAGATTATTTATATTGTATATCAATTAACATATTTATAGGTAGGTTTTTATCCTTTTGTCTTTTAAATTCTGTGGGGGAATTGAAGGTAATTTATACATTAACTTGTCCCTTTTAGATCTTTAGTATTATTTTAATGACTCAAAAGCCCTCAGGTTTAGTGGGAGCCAGATATGTAGTGTTCTGGTATCACCTGAATTGACTTTAATTGGTGATCCACAATTCTAGCTATTCATAGGCATTCTTTAAACATTTCAAGACTTAGTACTGTAAATTATCATACTGTGTTTCAGTACTTGTTATCTTTTGGATCTGAATAATGAACAGAATGTAGGTTGGGCAAATTGATCCAAATTCATATTTTTAAATAATACTTTTGAGAGTCTAGGACATGGACTTAGTCCAATGCATAAAGCATTAGCTGAGAAATAGTCTTGTTAAAAGGGTTGATGTGCAGAGTCACTGTGAAGAGTAGAGAAGGGCTGTCTGCATGCTGGGGATCCAGTTAAAGGTCAGAGTCCTGGAGCTCACTGTAGAATCCCATGCAAGTCTGGATCAGGAAGCTGAAGGGTCTGCAGTGTAAGACAGGAGGGTCTGTTCTGGAAGCTGAGAGACACACTTCCAAGGTGACGGCAAAGATTAGCTCTCCTCCAGAGAAACTGCAGTGAGACTTCTTTTCCTTTTTATTTCTGTTTTATTCCTGTTTGCAAGCCTGTTGGTTCCCCCACACCCAGAGTGTATTGTTCCTCTTCAGTAAATCTCTTTTGGTCACACCTAAAACTATGCGAAGCCAATCAACTGGGCTGCAATGAATTATGCCATATCCCTACCTAACAGCACTGAGGCGCTGTTATACGTTTCACTTACTCAAAAGCATGCATATATTTAATACATACACATATGTGTACACACACATATATAAGCATATAGAACTCAACACTTTATTGCTATCATTTTGAACAAATTTATCTGTTAGAATAATAAAATAATAAAGTTTTTTTTTTCCTTTTGAGACAGGGTCTCACTAATACAGTTTTGGCTGGCCTTCTTGAGCTCACTTTGTATCCCAGGCTGGCCTTGAACTTACAGATCCTCTCACCTCAGCCTCCCAAATGCTGGTATTACAGGCTTATGCCACAACACCCATCTAAAATTTTTATTTTACTTTCACTTTCTCTTCCATTGGTCTTCTTTTGATCTGAGTTTCTGGCTTAAATTGTTTTCTTTCTTTCCAAAGAACATTTACAATGTAGTAAAGGAAGGTCTATTGTCAACAGCCTCCCTCAATTTTTACCTGTCTGGGATAGAAAACATTTCTCCTTCACTTTTAAGGGACAATTTCACAGGATATAGAGACTGGGGTTGGTTGTGTTTTTCTCTGAACAATTTCACTGTCATCTTCACACTCTTGTGAGAAGTCAGATGTAATTGTTATCTTTGTCCCTCTGTAGCTAAGTTTGCCCTACCTTCCTCCTGCCTCCTTTTGATATAAGGGAATGAAACTTCCCACCTACTACATGTCTAGTATGAGTTTGTGTTTTCTAAAATCAAAGAATGCATTTTAGGAACAACGGAGGTTAAGAGCAGAATATATTTATTGAGAGAAAGAAGACTTCTGTCTGAGAGAGAAAGAAGGGGTCCCGAGCGGGTTGCCAAAGAGCCTGTCTTTTCTAGGGACTTCTATAGAGTAAAACCACAAGGTGAGATGGGTCCAAGATGGCAAAAACATGGGAATTCACAAGGCAGACGATGGACATGAGGTGGAACAGAACCATAGTCAACCAGTAAGATTAATTGTTCAGATAAAATTGACCAAATCAGGGACAAATGGGGAAGTGAGTCAAGGAGTAAAGGCATGCTTAGAGAGCAATGACTTTTTCTGTAGGGGGTTGGGATGGTGACTCCTGACTGCCTCAAGTTGATCCATACCTATTTAGAATATCAATCCCTGATGTTTATATTTAGGATGTGGTTTCCTTTGTTTTGCCTTTTATCTTGAGATCTGGCCCACAGCAGGAGTGTCTGTCTCTTCCAAGGTTGAAAGATACCTGGTCTTGTGCACTGGCTCCTTTGAGAGCCCAGCCCTGACTGCCTATAATATTTCTAACTAACTCAGCTGCCTGTAACATTACTTTCTCCCAGGTCAGTTGAAGCCCAGCAGGTTAGGCTGTGATTGAGAACAGAGTGCTTGTGGGAATGGTGGCCTGTGTCTATAATCCCAATACACCAGGAAGCTGAGGTAGGAGCATGACAAGTGACTTAGTGAGAGTATGTCTCAAAATAAAAAGTAAAATGAGCTGGGATATAGTTCAGTGTCAAGGCCCTGGGTTCAATCCTGCGTGAGTGCTTTGGCTTACCTTCAAAATTCCCTTGCAAGAAGGACTATAAGATTTCTCTTGAATAGAGACTGTGAGAACCTGGTAGCTAAAACCCACAAATTCCTGAGACCTCCCATCAGGCAGTTTATAACTCTTGGACTAGTCCCCGGAGCCTCCAGCAAGGCGTGCTTTACAGTTCAGGTTTCCTCTTCTGCTAGGTCTCTGTTCCTGCCGGAGGTCTTTGCTGGGAGAGTTTTCTCCTCTCTGAGGGTGATTATTTGGATGTGCTGTATGTCTCTGAGATTATGGAGCCGCAGTCAGCACTATCACTGTGTTTTCCTGGGGATCTAAGAAGAGCAAGCAGGTTTTTAGCTTTCTGTTTCTTGATAGGATAGATTGGCAACTTCCAAGGCCTCATAATGCTGAAGTGGTCCTTTCTGTTTGCTTCTAGAAAATCTTAAACTGTTCATTGTTTTATCCTTTTATGACTTATCTCTTCATTTTCCTGGTGTTTTTATTGACACTGGCGAGACTTTATTTCTGGGTACCTTCATGTAAATTGTACTGTATCTAAATCATAGTATCCCCTTACCTTCACGAAGACTGACACCCCCTCTCCCACTTTTTTCTTTTTTTGTTGTACTGAGGATTGAACCCAGGGATGCTCTATCATTCAGCTATATCACCATCATTTTTATTTTTAATTTTGATGCAGGGTCTTGGTAAGTTGCCCAAGCTGGCCGTGAATGTGCAATCCTCCTGCCTCAGCCTCTTGAGTAAGTAGGATTATAGGCATGTGCCACCATGCCCAGAAAGCTGATCTTTTAAAGAGGTTCCTTAAGTCAGCTGGATCTGGCTACTTGGAATTAGCTACCGGCAAGGACCATACTGCTTGTCGTGTCTGCTTTTCTATTACTAGGAGAGCATTTACTTTTCCTTGAGTGTGGGAATTTAGTTTATGCATATCTCTGCTGAAGTGGTTAAGACTCAGCATACTGAACTCTGCAGTGCCTCACTGCCTGGTCAGCTCCTGGAGGGAAGGATTCTTCCCTTTCTCCTGTGCTTAGTGTGTGTCACACATTTGCTTGGTGAGTGTGAGATGATGGACCTCACCTACAGAGTGACAATGCAGAACCTTATATGTTTCATTTCTTAACATATGTACATACAATTTTTTCAAATTTTATTTTTTTGTGTCATAGGCAGTAGAGCTAATGAGGATGTCTGTGCAGTACTCAACCAGGTCTTGAGTGTATGTTCCTATGGCTTCGAAATGGAAAAGACAGAGTGGTACATATTGTTCATGGAGTTGCATGCTGGGGACTTGCTGGGGTCTGGATGATCCCCCAAAGCCTCATGCAGTCATGGGGACAGGCTTCTAGAGTTTATGAATGATTCATGGTCCCGTGCTGGGTTTATGGGTGAGAGGGCTACACCAAAGTGGGTATGGCCTACATATAACATAAGGGACAGAAAGAATCTTCTCTCTGTGCCCTTCCCCTTTTGCTCTTGTTGCTTGTGCTGTTTTGTGCTGCCATGAACTGTTGCCTTATGTCACCCTGCCTTGGAGCCAGCTGATTATGGACTGAAACCTCCACAAACTGTGAGCTAAATAACCTTTTCCTTCCTTCATTTTAGGCATCAAATATTTTGTCTCAGCAAAAGTAACTAATACAGGACTCATTATATTTAATGTATTTCCCTTTCCTCAAAATGCCATTTAATTGCTTGTCATTGTGTGTAGATCAGAGGTACTAGAAATTTAAGATTATAATGATCTACTGTAGATGATGGAAATTTTCTAGGCCTTAAGTCAGATTTGGTTAAAAGTTAGTTCCTACATTATTCATATAGTTTAACTTATGTTGCATTTTTTGTTTTGCAGATTGTTCTCTCTGTATAAGAAAATTTCTGTCATATAAAACTCAGTGTCCAACTTGTTGTGTGGTGAGTTTTTCTTTTTTTTAACTTAGACAAATATTTCTGCTTCATGCACACTCAAAAGCATGTACGAAGAGTAGTTATTGAATTAAACTGTATAACATTTTCAGAAAGGACCTCTGAAGTACATGTAAGACTTTGTTCAATTTCTCATTATGCTTTCTGATAACTTAAGTGTATTTTAGGAAGTAAAAACTAGTTTTAAGATCAGCACGTAGTGCTGTTTTACTATGAACAATGTTTTATGGCTCTGTTTTTTAAAATAATTTTTCACTTTTGGTGGAAACTACTTGTTGGATTATTCAGTTGTAGAGGACTAGTGTAAGTATTTATGGGGAAGGCAAAGATTCACGGCCATTAGGCTTAAACAAGCATCACTGGTCCTCTTCACCTCCTTCTCAGACCAGACCTTCAGGGAAAACATTAGGGCATTTGTTGTTAAGGGTTTGAAAACTTTTCAGGTACTGTGGTGAGAACGGGTGGGAAGGCAGATTGGTCAAACATGAGTGAGAGTAAAGACAAAAGAGACAGTCATGGAAAGGACTCCAAAAGGCTTGATTAGCTTGGCCTCTCTGTAGGTTCATTGTATCAGGTGTCACCAAACTGTTCTGAACCATTGTGCTGTGCAGGAAATGGCGCAGTTTAGCTCACAGGTCTGAGATCTTTACCACTGTGCTGCATGTCTTTGCCGAAATGGCCTCTTCACAGAGACGTGTAACGATCATGCTAAATACATGCTGGGTTAAGTGTTTTTTCTCTTGCATCCCTGAAAACCAGTCATATTTTAAATCTCTTTGAAAACTTTATGGCTCTCTTAGTTTATTACTTAAGAGAGTGTGTCTCTTCTTCTTGCAAGAGAAATTTTTGGGCAAGCTGAGTGCTGGCATTTTGAAGAAAAATTCTTGCTCTTATTGGGTTTTGTCTTAGTGCAGAGTGAATAATATATGATTTTTACAGATGGTTTTGAGAGTTCTTAACAGACTTCCAGTTAGCAGGTGTCACTTCACTCTTAATATCCCTTGCTAGTATGAGACAAATGAACTATATTTTGAAGCTTTCCTGGAAGACTCTGTGGTAAGGAGAGTCTCAAGAGAATGGGTCAGGTATTTTCAAAAACAAGATTATGACAAATTAATTATTGTTTTTGACCTTCTTCCATCTGCTGTTTTTCTTTCCTAGACAGTCACAGAGCCAGACCTGAAAAATAACCGCCTATTAGATGAACTGGTAAAGAGCTTGAAACTTGCACGGTATGATTTAATTCTGTGACTAACCTCTAACTGCGTTTGCTTTTTTATGTGTCCCCTCTCTGTGTGTTCTTTTTAGTTGGGGAATACAGGGTTCTATATTTTGGGGTAAAAGAAGTGACAATGGTCATTATTTAGGCATGGAAATATAAGACACAGTCATAAGATTTTCTTCCTTTATGTAATAAAAATTCTGTTAAGGAAGCACAAGAGTTAAAAATGCAGATTTAAGGACTTTCTTACTTTTGGTGATATAAAGATACTGTACTTGTCATTTATCTTGTGTTTTTTTTGCTGTAGTCCTAGAATCAGCCATGTTTCTAAGGAGTCCTGGTTTCCTTTATTGAAGAATGATATTTAGAAGCTAGGACCTGCTGTGGTTCCCCAGGGTGTCATTGCTTCTAGGTCGTCTCAGTGCCAGATGCATGTATGCATATGTGTGTTCTAATCCATATATACACACTTACCTATAATTGGCTCCCTCAGCTGTGTATTAATATGTTAATTCTTAATCTGATTCACTGGCATGTGTGACATGACGCCATGTGAAATATGTGGTCGCTTTTACTTTGTAAAGTTCTGATGTGCAGCTTTACTTCCTGTCAAATGCATGAATGTGTGAAGACAAGTTTGGTCACCCAAAGGTATATAAAAAAGGCATGTTTACTGAACAATAACTTGAATTATTTTTAGTTTAATTATATAAATCGAACAGTAATTTTTATTAAGAGCATAGTGTGTTTATATAATGGTCAGGTGTTGTGTTAGGTGTATCACTTTCTGGCTTATGGGGAATGTTCTTGGAAGTATTTCATACTACTGTGAAAAATGTACACAGATTTCCTCACATAGAATCACACATTTATTTGTAGCTATGTATCCTAAAAATGATCAAATGTAATACTCTGAACTCATAAAATTTAATTCTGTAATTTAAACATTCTAGTAACTGGCCCGTTGCTTCCTTAGGTGAGGTTTCATGAACACAGTATGTTTCCCTAAATTAAGAATCTCTGAGATTCTTGGCTTGCCCTAATATTTTCTTAGTGTAAGGTTCTTCAGCAGTGCATTTTCCTATGGGCAGATGCAATCTGAATCTTGTGATCAGTTACTGCTTTTTTACCGTAAAGCCCTTCAGCCCAGAGTTTTGAAGTCTGAGAAGATGGAGCTGTGGCTCTAGGAAGCATCCGTGGGCTGTTTGAGTTTTTCCAAGCCAGTAAACTGTCAAAGTTTTTTGTCTTTCCTAAGGTGGTGTTGAAAACCTGACAGGAAGGTGAGCCCAGAGGAAGCAGCAGCAGATAAAGCCTGTTTGTTGCTCAGCGCTGTTAGTCTTACAGACCTTTGGTGACTTAGGAGGAGCCTTGGAATGCTTGTCTTCTCCTGTCACCTCTCCCTCCCAAAGGAATAAGCCATTTTCTTATTCATTACAGTGAGTGTGGGGAGAGGGGTAGAAGCATTCTTGGTAGGTTAGGATGGATTTTATCATTTGTTCCTCTCTGCATTGGGCTTACTGAGTTACCGTTCTTCCCACCTTCATCCTTGTGGCCCGCATTTCTTGGACATTCATCATGTGCAAAATGCCGTGGCGCATCATTTGCAAAATTAATAGCGAAGACATTGAAACTAATTCAGTACTGTTACTTGTATGAACTCTGGTTTGGGATGGAGGGAGAAAGTGTAATCATATAACTAAAATGTAAGGTAATTTATATTTTAAAAAGTTTTTGTCTTTCCCATCTTTCATTCACATCTTAAGTGTCATTCTGATTTTTTAAAATTTAATTTTCTAAATAATTTCAGAAGTTTTCACATACAACGCTGACATACAGCTTTTACATCTTCTTCTGACCTTTGCCCTCTGTTTTCAAAGAACAAGTATTTTTTCCGTTGACGCAGTTTTATTTAAAGTAATGTTCTCTGAGAACCTATGGTGCTGCGCACTGAGTCAGGCCTTGCTGTGTTGCCCAGAGTGGCTCTCACTTCTGGTCTCGAGTCTTCTTTCCCTCCAGACGCCCTCCTACCTGGGACCACAGAAATGTGCCTGCGAGCGGAGCATTGTTTTTCCCTCAGGGAGAGTACTGTTTCTCTGTTTTTGTGTCATTATTATTTCAGTTTGATTTTTTGAGCTAGAGTCTTGCTATGTAATTCAGGCTGGCCTTGAACTCACTATGTAGCCTAGGCTAGCCTCAAACTTGTGATAATCCTCCCTTCTCAGCCTCCCCAGTGGTAGGATTGTAAGTGCACACCACCACACCCTGCTGTATGCTATATCATTATTTTTATAATTCACTTTTATCTGCCATCAAGACATGAGTTTTCCCCAAGTACTCTGAAGTTAAGAATTTAAGCATTTTGGATAATAATTGTTGTAGATAACTCCCTTTGACTCTCACAAAGTGAATGTAGAATATAATTTCACCTTTCCTGTGACTGTGATGTAGTTTAAAAGCACACTGGTCTTGAGCTGAGGCAGATGTGGGCTCTTGGCATTGCTAGTTCTGATGTGATAGTGATGATGATATTTACCCTTTTTGACCCCTGTTTCTGCATCTGAAAAAAATGGGAGTAGTACTATTGATAGGATTGTTGTAAAGATTAGAAATAAAATCTACAAGATACTCAGGACAGTACCTGGGACAAAGGAATAAAGAAGAGTTCTTTTGTTCTTACTCTTGTTGGCGCCTTTTGGGATCTACTGCCTGCCCTCTTGTACGTCAGTGCCTAGAGCTCTCATGAGCTTCGCCGAGCCTCTGCCTGTGTAGCCCAAGGGCTCTACACTGGTACTTGCATGTCTTAGATTAGAACAAACATTGCAGGGACTTTGGTTAGAAAGATAACTCAGTTAAATGCATAGTTTTAATGACTGCCTGTTTTTACCCAAGGACCTATTTTAACTCTTGATTTTGAACTTCATTCTAAGGAGGTTGGGTTGTGTGTATAGTTAACAACCAGGCAGGACTTTTTTTAAAATCCATTCTTGAGTCACAGTTACTTATTCAGAACCAGAAACCATTTGGGAGGAAAGTTTTTACTGGGCTACCTGTCTGAGTATCTGGGATCTGAGTATACCTCCCAAGTAGCTGGATCCTTTTGAGAAGGTGGTGAGACTCAAACTTCATTTACCATTTATAGAAATGAGTGTGTTAACTCATCTTTGAGAGTCGTTGCAGCTCTGAGATATCTGAGAACCTATGATGAGTACTATTAGTCATCATAATACCAACTCACTTTGATATAAATTTGTAAGGGTTATTGCAAGGGAAAATTGCCAAATAAGTTTAAGTCTAAGCATTAGTTTGAGAATTAATGTTTTCACCCAGCTCATTTTAAAGTATATGAATTATAATATCTCCTGTTTTTAAGTAGTGTTTCTGGGCCAGAGATATAGCTCAGTGGCATTAGCACCTGCCTGACAAGCATATTGTCATGAATTTGATTCCTGGTACCAGGAAAAAAAACAGAAAGAAAAAGAAAAAAGGCATCACTATGTTCATGGCTTCCAAATTTAAATCTAAATCCAGGTTTCTCCCCAAAACTTGAGACTGGCGTCCACCCACTTATTTTGCATTTTCTCTCTGAAGAGCAGCTGTTGTTTGACCTGTCCGGAGGAAGCCCATTCCTGGTGCTTGCGCACTCCCTGTGCCAGCGGCTCCTCCCTGGTCTCTCTCAGCCTACTGCCTGCATCTTCCCTGCCTGGGTTACCCCGCCTAGAGACCTCAGGGCCGGGCTCCTCCCCTTTGTAATGCAGTCTGCTGACTCACCAGTCAATCCTGTGGGCTGCATCTAGAGAATATTCTGGAATGTGACTGATTTACATCTCTAAAGTGGTTTCTTCAGAATGTGGTCCCAGTCCATGTCAGCCTCCATGAGTGTGCTCCCTTCCTCACTGCCTGCTTATTTCTGCTTCTGTCCCCTTAACAGTCCTCTCAGCTGGAATGGTTCCTCCAAGGTAAAAAGTCAGATCCTACTTGAAAGTATCCAGTGGTGGTTCCAGATTAGACAGGTTTATATTACTACAGTGAAATACCAGAGGCACTCAATTTTAGAAAAGGTTAGCTGGTACATTCCTATAATCTCAGCTTTCTGGGAGGCTGAGGCATGAGAATTGCAAGTTCAAGCCCAGCCTTGGAAACTTAGTGACTGAGACCCTATCTCAAAAAAAAAAAAGTAGCTCGGTGCAAAGGCCCTGGATTCAGGGAATATGTGTATGGGGTGGGGGAGGGAAAAAACAGGAGGAACAATTTATTTCTGGAAGTTCCTGTCTAAGGTGAGGGCAGTACATCATTGTGGGAGTGCATATTGGAGTCAGGGCATATTGGAGCCAGGAAACAGAACTAGAGACCACAGTCCCATGGCTGGTTTTGAGGGCACACCCTAGTAACCTAGGATGTCCACTAGGCCTCGCTTCTTATAGGTACACAGTGCCTCCCGCTGCCACTGTGTGGTGACCAGACCTGTAACCCCCCGGTCTTTGGGTTTCACTTAACATCAGACTGCAGCGCTGCCCATCCTGTGGGGAACAGAAGCCGGGCCCTCTCCGTGGCTGTCCTCTGACCCCTGCGCAACCGTGCTGTCTTCCCTCTCACCCTGTGCTTATGCAGACCTTGAAATACAGAGTACCAGACCTTGTTTCAGAAAATCAGAACAAATAAACAAATGCCATCTGTAAGCCCAGCACAGTGAGTTCAAGGCCCAGTGTCAAAAAAATAAATGAAACTGTCGGTCACGGGAGCCACACTGGACTTGGTGCTTGCCGTTACTCGTAGGTGGACTGTGTCTTACCATGTGGCCCTGCAGTTCTGGAACCACATGGTCAGGTACAGTCAGAGCAACAGCCCCACTCTTGGTACCAAATGCTGTGTTGGTTACTTTTCTCGCATTGCTGGGACAAAACACCCGACATCCAAAATGAAGGAAGGAAAGGTGTATTTAGCTCACTGTCTGGAGGTTTCAGTCCATAATCAGCTGGCTCCAAGGCAGGGTGGTGTGGCTGAGGGGCAACACTTCAAGGCAGCAGCCAGAGCAAAAAAGGAGGAAAACAAACCTCTTCTCCTCCCTTACATTGTACACAGCACTCTCCCTCCCCTCAAGGCGGTGTAGCACTCACAAGATCTCCTTGCCCTCCTCTTTACAGGAGTCTGCTGAGTCTGAGTTAAACTTCTGAACTTCTCAAGTTGGCACAATGTGTCAACCATAACTGTCTTGGAATGTTTCCCCTGTGTTTTCCTCTGGAAGTTTCACAGTTTCAGATCATTAAGGTCTTTGATCTATTTGAGTTGATTGCTTTTTTTGATTTTTATTTTCTGTCTCTCTCCTTGTTTTCCCTCCCTCCATTCCCCTACCGGTGTTCTCAGTCTCCTTTTATTTCTTTTGCTTGCCTGATTCCTTTGGCTAAAGTTGTCAGTACTATATTAAATATAGTGATGAGATGGGGCAGCCTTGTCTAGTTCCTTACTTTAGAGGAAATGCTTGGAGTATCATGTTGGTTATGGGTTTGTTTTGTATATCCTTTACTATCTTGCGGAATGTTCCATCTGTACTGAATTTCTTCAGCGATGTTAATTTCTTCTGAAGGGATGGTGGATTTTATGAAGGCATTTTCTATTTGAGATGATTGTGTGATTCTTTTCTTGATTTTATCCTTAATTCTTTATATGTAGAAAAATATATTTATTGTCTTATGTATATTGCACAAACCTTGTATCCCTGGAATGAAATAAACTTTATTGTTATGTATGATCTTTTTAATTGATGTTTAATTTGATTTCAAATTTTTTATTGAGTATTTTTGTATCTATAGCAAGGATATTGGTCTATAGTTTTCTTTGTTGTTGTTGTTGTTGTTGTTGTATCCTTATCAGGCTTTGGTAGTAGGTTAACATTGGCTTTGTTGATTTTTTTTTAATACAATAACCCTGAGGGTAGCTTTGAACTACAGCTCCACCCTTTTTTATTTTGCTCTTTATTGATATATTGAGGTTCTCCTATAAGAGAAACCATGTGGTATTTAAACTTGTGTGTCTGATTTACTTAGCATTATGGTCTCAAGGTGCTTCCATTTTCCTTCAAATGACTCATGTTTAGCGTAATAATACTGCATTGTGTACAAATGCCATCTTTTCTTTACCTACTTATCCATTGATGGACACACAGGCTGCTTCCAAGATTTAGCTATCAATTGTGCCACCAGACGGTGTGCATGCATCACTGTGGTATAATGTTTTTACCTCTTTTGGGAAGATACCTAGCAGGGAAATAGTTGTTAAATGGAATTTCTATTTTTAGTTTTTTGAAGAATCTGCATAGTGATTTGCATAGTGTGTGTACCAGTTTGCAGTCCCGCAGCTGGTACAGTGAAGAAGGGTTCCATTTTTCCTGCAGTCTTACCACTATTTGTTATTGGTTGATTCACGACGATAGCCTTTGTTATTGTGATAGGGTTTTAGTTTGGGCTGGCCTGTAACTATGTACCCCAAGATGGCCTCGAATTTGCAGAGATCCTTCTGCCTCAGCCTCCCAAGTGCTGCGCCACCGCTCCTGGTGTGATATCCATTCTTTCTGTAGTAAGATGAAATCTCTGTGTTTTAACTTGCATTTCTGGAATAGCGGCAATGTACGATATTTTTTCAAGTATTTACTGGCTGTCTATACTTTTTTCATTAAGAAGTATCTGTTCATTTCAGGTGCCTGTTTTTTGATTGGATCTTCAAATTTAGGGGGTGTATTCTAGATATTAATCCTTTGTCTAAGGAATAGCTAACAAAAATTTTTATCCATTCTGTAGGTTGTCTCTTTATTCTGTTGGTGGTTTCCTATGCTGTGTGGAAGCTTTAATTTGGTGTGATCCCATTTGTTGATTCTTGTTATTATTTCTTGTGCAAATGGGGCTCTGTTCAGAAAGTGTATCAGTGTGTTCAAGAGTTTTGCTTATTTTGTCTTCCAGTAGATTGTTTCTATTTTAATATTTAGATCTTTAAGACGTTTGCATTTTAGTTTAGTACGTGGTGAAAGAGAAGAGTCTAGGTTAAATCTCTGGCGTGTGGAGAACCAGTTTTCCAGCACCATTTGTTAAAAAGGCTATCCTTCCTTTGGTGTTGCCAAGGATAAAGTAGCTGAGTGTGCCTGGAGTTGTTTCTTCATCATCTGTTGATGATCCATTGATCCTCAAGGATGTTTTTTGTCAACACCATGCTGTTTATATCACTGTAGCTTTACAGTATAACTTGGAGGCTGGGATTGCCTGTAAGTACCCTTTTTTGGTTGGATCTTTTTCTGGTAGAGTTTGCTTCCAGAAATGACTTTGGGAGTACTGCTTCCATTTCAATTTCATTAAAGAGTTTGAGGAGTATTGGCATTAGATCTTTTCAAAAGTTCTTATGGACTTCAGCAATGAGTCCATCAGGATCTCGGCTTTTCTTAGCTGGTAGTATTTTTTATTACTTTTTCAGTTTCACTTAGTAATATTAGCTTATTCAGGATTTTTTTTTTTTTTTTTTGTACCGGGGATCGAACTCACGACCTCATGCTTGCCAGGCAGGTGCTTAAGTTATTCAGGATTTTTATATCGTGGTTCAACTTTGGTAGTTTATATATGCTAGGAATTTACCCACTTCTCCCATATTTTCCATTTTATTTATGTACAAGTTCTTGAAGTTGCTACAGATAATCTGTATTTCAGCACAAAGAACCAATTCTTTATTTTCATTGATTGTTTTGTATTTTTTAGACTCAATTTCATTAATTTCTGCTCTGATATTTACAATTTCCTTCCTCTTAATAGCTTGGGGTTTTGGTTTTTCTTTTTCCTGGCATCTTGAGCATTGTAAGGTTATTTATTTGGGCTTGCTCTTTGTCTTTCTCAGATATCTTTGAGAATTTTTTATAACACTGGTTTGGTGGCCATGGATTTCTTGAGGTGCTCTTCTTATCAGTTTTAAAGGAAAGTTTTGTAGGATATATCAATTGGGGTTGGAAGTTGTTATCTTTTAGGGCTTAAAACATTTCACTCCAAACCCTCCTGGACTTTAAGGTTTGTATAGAGAAATTTGATGTAATTTTAATCAGTTTACCTTTCTATGTGTTTCAAAATGTTTCCTTTCTCTAATAGCTTTTAAGATTTTGTCCCTCTGATGAATTTTAGGTACTTTAAATATAATATGATTTGGAGAGTTTTCTTTTGGTGATGACTGTATTATATGCCACATTTATTTGCATGTTTGTTTCCCTATTGTGACGTTTTCTGCCATTTCTGTGAAATTTTATTCATTCGTATTGGCTTTTTTTTTTTTTTTTTACTTATTTCAGTTATTCTTGGTTTAGTCTCCTTTGTTTCATTAGCACTTGCTGGATCCATTTTTATGTTCTCTAGTTGGTTTTAAGGTGTCTTTGAGTAGTTGGTCTTTGAGGACATCATTGTCTTCTGGTTCCGAAATCCTGTCCTCACTCTGGTCGGTTCTGCTACTCATACTCACAGTATGATCTTTAATCTCCTGGATTTCTGATTAAAACCTTTACATGGCTTCTAATTCTTTGATAAACTGGTCATTCATGTTTTGTGTTGTTCTTGTTGCACTCATATGATTTTTTATTACTGTCTTTTGGAAGTTCTGAAATCATGTTGGTTATTCCATTATTTGTTAGTTATATCTTCTGTGTTCTTTGAATATTTATCTGATATGTTTCTGACCTCTTCTGTTAGCATCCTTTGGAGGAATTTGGGAGTGTGGCTTTTCTGTTCTGTTCCTCCCTGGCTTAGCTTTGGTGGAGGTGGCAGTTTGGAGAGGTACTTCGTTGCCCTGTTTTCTAGTGTTTCTGTTTTGTTTTGTGCAAGGTTTGTGGACACTTACACTGTAAAGACTTTGTTGCTAGCAAAGAAATCTGTTCAGGTAGTTGCTTTTCAGTGATGTACTTTGGGTGTGGCTAACTTTATTGCTTTACCTCATCACCAAGATCAGACCACCTTGGTTAACTTGGGAGGGGAGGATACTTTGTAATTAGCTTGACAACCATGTTCTCCTGGCATGTGCTTTAGGTCTGAGTGTTACAGAAAAATAAAGATGAATATGTGACCCTACTAATAATATCAAGCAAATCAGCTATTGTATTATGGTCCAAGACAAATTAGATATTAACATGCCATAAGAATCAATTATATACCACCTTTAATCTTAGACAAAAAACCCCCACAATTATGGTATAAACATTAAGGCAATCCAGGTATTGACTTACAGCTAATGTATACTAAATATGTTAGCTATATCTCTATTAATGGTAGAAAAGAATTCAGTAATAATTTTACAGAGTTAATTATCAAAAGATTTAACAAGGCTTTATGGCTGCTGTTATGGTTGATACATTGTGCCAATTTGAGAAGTTTAACTGAGAGACTCAGCAGGGAGCCGGGGTTCTTACTTGGTAAACACCCTCATGCTGTACAAAGGAAGGCAGGGAGAGTTTATGAGTGCTGCACCTGCCCTGAAAGGGGGCTGGTAGTGGTGGCCTGTGGATAATATAAGGGAGGAGAAGAGGCTTGTTTTTTCTCTTTTGCTCTGGCTGCTGCCTTGAAGTGTTGCCCCTCAGCCACACCACCCTGCCTTGGAGCCAGCTGATTATGGACTGAAACCTCCAGACAGTGAGCTAAGTAAACCTTTCCTTCCTTCATTTTGGGTGTCAGGTATTTTGTCGCAGCAATGAGAAAAGTAACCAAGACAATTATACTACTAAAGATAGAGTTTGGGAAGAGGGAGTGCAAGAGGAAAACTTTGAAACCTTAAGCTCTATGATAGGAAATGATGAGAGGGAAGTGGTATAAAGGTTTTTTGGGGAGTAGAAGGATTTTTAGAGTTAGATAAATTAAGAGGAAAAAATTAATAAAAGATAGATAAAAGAAAAAATAGAAAAAATTATATAGAATGTAAAATTAAAAGAAAGAATTAGAGGAAGAAAAATTCAAAGAAGAGGAAGAAAAAAGGAAAAACAAATAAAAAGAGATAGAAAACGAGGCAAACAAAAGAAAGAAAACAAAGAAAGATTTCCTAAGCTCAGGATATTAGTGAAGAACAAAGGAGGGAAGGACAGAAGAAAAAACCCCCCCTGAAAACAACATACACACCCACCAGAAACAAAAACCCAAAGCACAAGCAAAACAAAACAAAAGAAAAATGTCTGTGTGATTTTTTTTTTTTTTAATAGGGTCTGCAGTTTTGGTTCACTGTCCAATTCAAGATGTGTCCCTGCTCATGCCGGTAGGTAAGGAAGATAGTCAGACCCCAGGTCCCAGACCTACCCTCGATGCAGGCACCAGCAGAGGGTAAGATTAGGGCAGGGTGCTAATTCTGCAGCTTCCAACCCAGAGCAGTTCAGGCTGAGCCCGGCTGCTGGTTGTTCCGGTGGGGCCTGAGTCCTTTGTCTCAGTCCTGGTGGTCTCTTTGCAGTCTGACCATGCGCCCTGACCATGGCATTTCCCATGGCTGTCCCTCACCCAGGCTCTGTGTAACATTGGGAGCCCCGAGATGAAGCCAACCTGTGACTGCTGAGTCCAGGATTCAGTCACCCCATCCCTGGAACGGCATCTGACAACTTTTGCTAGGGGATAGTGGAGTTTGGACTGCAGTCTCTCACTAGCTGTTGCAGCAGACACTATCTGCAGGGCTGCTCCTCTGCTGTGTTTCTCCGGGAGTCTCTGATTTTTGCTCTGTCTAGTAGATTTGGTTTTCCTTCTCTGGAGCCAGAAGCCAGAAGCTGGGGATAGAGTGCAGACCTGCCGCCCCCTTTTTCTGAGTTGTGATCATGTCCCTTTAGTTTCTCCGTAGGCTCAAATGTTCCGGTCAGATCCTTCGTGGGTCCCAAGGATCTGCTTTTTTCCCTCTTTTTCTTCCCCAACTTGTCATCTTCCACTGTGTGGATTTATCTGAATCTTGGAAGAGCTGTGTTGCTTACCACTCTGCCATTGTCCTGGAAGTCTCCCCAGCTTTAAGTTTAATTTTGACACAGTACTTTTGTTAGTATATGTGCTGCCAAAGCGAACACTTGACACGGTATTTTTGCCAAGTCACTAAGTTTCCCATCCTGGTCTCAACTTGAACTTCTTGTATCTTGCTCTTCCAGAGTATTGGGATTATAGGTATATGCCACCGTACCTGATTGCCTTCTGCTTTTTAAGGGTGTTTTCTGATCAGCATATGCTTACATTTGATGAAGTTAAGTTTACTTTTCTCTTTTTAATAATGAGTGCTTCGTAAATTCTGCCCAAGAATACTTTGTCTAGTAGATATTTTGATATGTTTTCTTCTAGAATTATTATCATTTTACCTTTTACAAATAGATCTTTGAACCTGTTCAGATTAATTTTTGTGTATGTTAGAAGTATGGGCCAGGATTCATTCTTTTCTCAGAAAATATTCAGTTGTCCTCGCACCATTTGTTAAAAGGACACCCTAAGCACTTTACTGTTACTGGGATTCCGGGGTGCTATGTAGTCCTTCTAAAGCCAGGTTCTTGTTCTGAACAAAGGATTGGATACGACAACACAAAGGTAGCGAGGTTTACATTATTAAAGGTAAGGACAGAAATGTGCTCCAGTGAGAGCGGGCCACTGAGAAAGAGGGAACACGGGGGTCCCGAGGTCACTGGCTGCCATCTTTAGTGTCCCACATGCTGATGTGAGATCCAGGCAGTCCTATCAAACGCCTGCCTGCTGGCCACCCACCAGAACTGCAGAGACAGTCTCTGATTGATGATGGGTACTGCAGGCCAGGCTGGGAGCTGTTTCTGGTTGACAGGCCACGCCCCTTAGCCATCGTCTCTATACAAGCTAACCCTATGGTATCTTCAAACTGTAGCTGTGCCATAAACTTTGCAAGTCTGTAATTTAGTTTCTCTAACTTAACTCTTCTTCAGGACTGCTGGCTTTCTAGGGGATTTGGGTTTCCATATACATTTTAGAATGAATATATTATTTCTATTCACAAAAAAGTGGCTTGCATTTTGATTGGGGTTCATTGAGTATGTAAATCAGTGTGGAGGGAATGGACATACTATCATTGAGTTTCTAAGTCTATGGACATGGACTGTCTCTTCACTTATTTAGGCTTTTTGTCACACCTCCACGCCTACCCTGGTAATCAGGCTTTTACTGTGTTGCCCAGTCTGGTTTTCAAACTCTTGGGCTCAAAATCCCTCATGCGTCAGCCTCCCGAGACCTGGGATTATAGATATGTACCACCATGAATGGTTTTATTAGTTTGCTAAGCAGTGTTTTGTGGTTCTCGGGATATAGGTTTTGTACCTTTGTGTTAATTTATTCTGAGTATTTTTGATAGTACTTAAATGGTATTTTAAAGTTTTATGTTCTGATTGCTAATGTATAGACAAGTTATTTTTTGTTTATTGACATTATAGCCAGTACCTTGTGGAACATTGATTCTATATCTTTGTAGATTCTTTCAGATTTTTACATACATGAAAGTTTCCATCTCTTTTTTTCAATCTTTGTACCCTTTACATGTGGGTTTTTTTTTTTTCCCTCACCACAAGACTAAGATTCCTACTATAGCTTTAAGGCATGGTGGTAGAAGGTCCTTACCAAGTTTTCAATCTTAAGGGAAACTGCTCTTTTGAACATTTCACTAATGATTGATGTTAGCGCTAAGTTTTTGAAGATGGTCTTTTATCAGATTAAGAAAATTTTCTTCTATTCTTGGTTTTCTGGAGTGTTTTTATTATAAAGTGTTAAATTTTGTTGAGGTGATTATATCGTCTTTCTGCTTTATTTTGCTAATGTAGCAAAACAATTGAGTACTTTTTTAAATAATAAAGCAACTTTGCTTTCCTGGAATAAATCCTACTTGGTCATGGTAAGCCTTATTAATTTGTCTCTAGATTTTGTTAGGATTTCACATAGATTTTTGTGTCTATATTTAGGAAATGATTGAACCATAATTTTTATCAGCTGTAATATGCCTACTTGGTTTTACAAGATCCTGCTTCCACATGAGTTGAGTATCTTCCCCCTTTTACTTTCTGGACTTACCTGTGCAATGCTGATAGTGTTTCTCCACTGGATATGAAGTAGAAATCACCAGTGAAGCCACCTCGGCTGGGGGTTTCCTTTGTAGGAAGGCTTTTGAATTGTAGCTTCAGTTTCTTTCATTGATAGTAAGGATTAATCTGGTTTCTGTTTCTTCCTTTACCATTTTGATAAATAATGCTTTTAAAGGAATTTGTCCATTACATCAAAAAATGTAAATTTATTCTTATAAACTGCTCATAATATTCTCTAATTACCTTAATGTCTGTAGTGTCTGTAATGTTACCTCCTTTTCATTCTTTATTTTAGAAATTTATATTTTCACTTTTTGCTCTTGTTAGGAGTTTAATGATTTTGTTAAGATTTTTTTAAAGAAGCAAATTTTGACTTTGTTCATTTTCGCTTGTCTTTTTTTCTACTATAGTAGTGTCTATTCCAATTTCTTTCTATCTTTGGCTTGAGTTTGCTCATTGTTTAACAGTTTGTTAAATTGGAAAGTTGGAAGTTTAAAATACTGATTTTTGTGATAGGGTTTTATGAAGCGTCCCACGCTGGCCTTTAACTCATAATTCTCTGGTTTTAGCCTGCCAAGTTGCTCAAATTATAGACCTGTGCCTCTCTACGCAGCTAGAATACTGATTTTTTTAAACTTCTTACCCTATCAAAATTGTCCCTATAGTTATTGTTTTGGCAGACTTGTATGCTATTGTTCCACTCAAACTACTGTGTAATTTCCATTATGATTTGGTCATGTGGGTTATTTAGCATTTATTGATGTTTAGAGATCAGTTGTCTTTGCTTGAGTTTTGTGTGAGTTATTCAATGGAGAAATCTATGGATTTATTTATGTATTTATTTTAAAAGCAGGATTGGAAAATTCTCAGTCATTTATTTTCCTAATGGTTATTTTTCATTTTTCTGCTCTTGGAATACTGAGCATATCTTGATACCATACTTTTTTTTTTACTGCCTTTTAAATTCTTTCTTCTGTGCTTCAGTTTGAGTGTTTTTGTGTTTTCTGTTGATCTACTTTACAGTCTTCTATTGTCTGGTATTTCGCCATTCAGTTTAGGTGTGTGGTATTTTGTAGTGATACAGAATGTTCACTGATTCTTTTTCTTTTTTATGGTTTTTAGTCTTCTCTCACAATAAATTGTATTTTAAAAATCCACTTATATATATATTTTCCTCTTTTTTCTTCAACATGTTTATCATTTGTCTTTTGAAGTCCTTACCTATTCATGCCACTCTTTGGATCCCTCTGTGGTTTATTTCTGTTAAATATTCTATCTTTTGATTGGTGGCTATTTTTTCTTGCTCTATTGCATGTCTAGTAGTTTTTAAATGTGAGCTTGACCCTTTTAGGCAAATTGCTTTAGAGGTTGCAAATTATCTTCCTTTGAGAGATACCTGCGTTTCTTCTGATAGGTGAGTTGTTCCGTCCAGTTTTGGTGTGGTGTTTCATGAGGTTGAGTAGTTCAGTCTTGTTTGTATAGGGTGGTCACTTTTCCTAAGGGCTGGCCTTGTGGCAGCTCATCTGAATATCTGTGGTCTTCACCCCATCTCTCCCCTTTGGCCAGGCTTTAAATACCAATAACTTTTCAAATTGATCTTTGGAACTTCAACTTATCAGTGTCTGCTTCCTGGCAGGCCTCCTGTGCTTTTGTGTATGCTTGTGCACCCTGAGGGGTGATCATGAATAGATGAGAATTTCTAAGCAGGTTTTTGAGGTTCCCTTTTTGTGGTTACTAAATGGCAGTCACCCTTCTCCCCAATCTGCCTCCTCCTATCCTGGACACCTTTGCCTAGTACTCTATTCTATTCCTTCTACCCAGCGAGGTCTCTCTTTTCGCCTAGAATCTCAGTTCCATATTCACCTCCCAGAAAATGCTTCTAGGGCAAACTTCAGGGGAATGTTGGGTCACTTTATTTCTCTTCTTTCTCAGAGATTGTAATTTTGTGTTGATTATACTCTAGGGTAGTGGTAGCAAACCTATGACACTCGTTAATTGTTTTTCTTTTAAAATGAAAGATGCTAATGTATGAGTTGTTTTTCTAAATTAAAACCTCAGTATTCAGGTTTAATTGCAGTGTTGGCACTTTGTGACAAAGAAGTAGTTTTATGTTCTAATTTGGGCACTTGTCTCTAAAAGGTCTGCCTTCACTACTGTAGAGGTTGTGAACAGTTTTCTGTGTTTTGTTTAGATTTTACAATTGGTGAGTGAGTCTCTCTCTTAATAGCTTTTTGCTGTCACCAGGTCCTAAAGTCCTTCCATGTCCTTTTTTTAAAAGGTACTGGGGATTGAACCCTGGGCTTTCCATGTGTTAAGCAGCACTCTAGCGCTGAGCTATATAGCTCCACCCCCTTTTAAATTTACTTTTTATTTTAAGACAGGATCTTGCCATATTGTCTAGGTTGGTTTAGGTCTTAAAATCTTTGCTTCAGTTTCCAGTGTAGCTGGGATTACAGATGTGTGCCACCATGGCCAGATCTCCCGTTTTCTTTGACAGACATATTAATTACCTTTAAAATTAGATTTATTACTTTCTGTTTTATACTAGGAGAAACTCTAGGTGGGTTGTATGATGATGCAAGTTTTGTATTTCAGAGAAATAGGTATTAATTGGGAAAATAGCTCATGTTGATTGATTTGTTGTGTATAACTTGACATCTTAATTATCTGTTGCTGTCTTTTGTGTTTAAGGAATCACCTGTTGCAGTTTGCTTTAGAGTCGCCACCCGTATCTCCTGCTTCTTCCTCAAAGAAGCTGGCTGTTAAAGTACAGAGTCCTGGAGCCTTCAAACATTCTTCAAAGCAGGGCAGCACGTTAATGGACAAGTTTTTGATCAGAGAAACTGGCGATTCTACATCAGAGTTGTTGGTAAAAGAAAAGGACAGCAAATTCAGCCGTCGAAGAGAGGCAAGCCCTTCTACAGAGGCCAGAGAGACATGTTCTGTAAAAAAGATGACGCCTGGCTACTCAGATACTAATAGGCCTGAGATACCCTCTACATCTTCTTTGAAGCAAGTTGTTAAAGGTAGGAGGTTATTATCCTGTGTGCATTTTCTTAATGGAAATGTTGTTGTTCATATGACATAAGAATAGCAGTTTTGAAGAGAAAGAAGTGCAAAGGGACCAGATTTCGCCTTCTTGCAATTCAGAGATGGTTATAGTCATTGCTTAAAGATATGTTTGTTTTCTTTCGTTCTCACAGAATAGAAATTCAGCATGATTGCTGCAAAGATGAAAGAGTCTAATTAGCTTATACTTGAAGTATGACAGTAGCCCCCCCTCCATGTAGTAGGAGTTCCAGTGTAATCTTTTTTTTTTTTTCCCCAGTACTGGGAATTGAGCGCATGACCTTGCATCAGCCAGACAGATTCTGTGCCACGAGTTATATCCCCACCTGGTTTAATATTTTTGTACCTGTGTTGTGTTGTGTTTTTTGTTTTGTGGTATGGGCAGTTGAACTCACAACCTCGCACTTGCCTGGCAGGTGCTTGTCCCGAAGAGCTGTATCACCTGGCCCTAGGCCTGGTTTAATCTTAAAGAGCTCTTTTTATTCTAACTCTACCATTCCTTGACACACACCCCCACCCCCACCCCCCGCCCCAAAGCTATTCAGTGTGGCATTTAAAGCTGCCACCCAGCCATCCGGCCTTACTTCTCTTTCCCTCTCAGAAAATTATCTTGTTCTAGAGAAGCTCATTCCTCACTCTTCTGTCATCTAGGGTTAGCAGCCTAGGACTCAAAGGCAAAACTGGCTTGCCAGGTGTCTTTGGAAATAGAACTTAAGTGGGACAGCTCCCATAGGTTTGCGCATTGTCTCTGACTGTTTTCACAGTCCCACGGCAGAGTTGCACAGTAGTGAGCAACAGACAGAAAACCTCAATTGTTGGCTGCCTGGCTCTTTACTAAGTGTGTTTGCCAACCCCTGCTGTACACCTTTCAGACTGTGTTTAGTGTATGGATTAGATCAGACAATGTTGGTATCTCAACTTATCTTACTTTTGCCCTTTCTACAGATAATAATGTCCTTCTTTCTTTTTAAAAAACACAGTGGAGTGCCCTGTTTGTGGTGTTAACATTCCAGAAAATCACATTAATAAGCACTTAGACAGCTGTTTGTCACGTGAGGAGAAGAAAGACAGCCTTAGAAGGTAAGAAAGTGCACTGTGCCCTTCATGTACTCCAGTTAGATGGTTCTGGCGCTTACGAATTGGAAGAGACGTTCAGTGTTTCACTTCTTTGATCAGTTGTATCCCCTGTCCCACTGGCTTTCTCCTTCAACCCTGCTTGGCATGGCTCCTGTTCTCTCTCGTTCTTTCCTCAACTCTCGCTTTGCCAAATATGATTATATTAAATATATAACTACTAAATGTATTGAATATGTATCTAACTTTTGAATTTTGACCTGAGAAATTCTTTTCTTCATAGAATTTTAGAGTTCGTGGGAAATCTCTTAGGCATAGAAAACAAGGGTAGACTCTGAATATAGAAAATATGAAACCTTTTTCGGTTCTTAGGAGGCTGGAAAGTTTTACAATTTTAAATCAAGTTTTTTTCAAAAATTTACTTATTTTTTTGACAAGGCAGGTATAGATACATGATACAGAAAAAGGGTAAAAAATATATCTGAAATATAATGTCTTGCAAACCATCTAGGTTATGATAACTGAGTCATCACCACAGTGTCTACATCCAACTGTCATGCTATCCTGCCTCCGTTATACCTCATAATAACAGTAATTTCTTTAATCAACCCACTATTATACATATAAGCTGCTTAGGAATGAAATTTTAATTGAAGTTTACCTGCAAGGTGTTACAGAATCCATGGCTGATGGAGATAATAAGGAAGCAAATTAGACAAGTTTGGTAGAGGGAAGAAGTGAGGTGGTAGGTTAGGGAGAATAAATAACAGT
>PVJX010005091.1:0-69289 GCA_004027295.1 Dolichotis patagonum
TTTGTAGCCTAGTCTGGTCTCAAACTCGAATGATCCTCCTGCCTCAGCCTCCTGAGTGCTGGGACTACAGGAGTGAGCCACCACGCCTGGCAGCCAGTCTGATTTTGTCTTATCCATTTATTTTAATTTTTTGTGCTTTTTGAGACAGGGTCTATAATTCAGGCTGGTCTTAAACTATGTAGCCCAAGATAGCCTCAAACGCATAGCAATCCTCCTGTCTCAGCTTCCTGAATGCTGAGATTACAGGCACGCACCACCATGCCTGGTTTGTTCTTACCTGTTTGCGCAAGTCCCTTGTTCTCAGTAACAGACAGAAATGTTACTGCAAAAGGGGGTAGAGAGTCAAGGAACATCTGTAGAGTGCTCTATAATTTACCCATAAATTAAAAATGAGCTAACATTTCACTGTAAGATCTCATATATATTTAATTGTGAAGGACTGCTTTTAAGCATAATTCAACTATAATTACTTGTATATATCCATATTGTTCAGATGAATTACTTTGGAAGTAGGTATGGTCTCAGTGGTGGTGAATCTATGGCACATGTGCCCCAGTGAGTTGTCTATATCACTGAAAGCTCTAAAAGGTTCACTACCCCTGCTCTGTATCAACTTTGTCAATCAACAAATATAAACTGGGTGTAGTAGCACATGTCTATAATCCCAGTACTTTGGTGGACTGAGGCAGGAGGATCCCAATTTCAAGCCAAACCTGGTTACTAAGGAGACATTGTTTTAAAAAGGGGGGGAAGTGATTAGGCTGTAGCTCAGTACCAAGGTCTTGGGTTCATTCTCCCTAACTCAAAATATAAATTCTACGTAAGTGTAATTTTAAAATTTCCATTTTATATTAAACATTTTGTTTAATTTACATTATAGTACAAAAGGAAATAGGCCAAATTAATTTTAATCGATGAACTTAGCAATGTCCAAAATATTATTTCAAGGTATAATCAATATATGTGATCAATTATTCATGAAGCATTTGATATTCTTTTTTATACTAAACCTCCAAAATCTAGTATACATTTTAAATTTATAGCATATCTCACTTTTAGCTTGTACATTACAGTTCTCAAGAGCAACATATGCCTTGGGGCTACTCTACAAGATAGCATAACTTTATTCCTTTGTTACTTCAAAGTCTGGCTAGGAGGACTAGTAACATTGAGATACACTTGAAGCTTATTAGAAATAAAGAATTCACCTGGGTGTGGTGGTACACACCTGTAATCCCAGCACTCAGGAGACTGAGGCAGGAGGATGGTCACAAATTCAAGGCCAGCCTAAACTATGGTGAGACTGTATCTCAAAAAGCACCCCTTCAAGCCGCCAGAACTTTAGGTAAACACAAAATCAGAATTTGCTACTTAACATTATACCATTATTTTCACCTATTTTTATTATTTTTTAAATAAAAGACTTTCAGGTTATGAAGGTCCCAAAATTAGTATTCTAGCAAAGAAAATGACAATTCAAAGGTATGGCATTAGGGAATAGAGAGAAAGCCTCATTTTCCTTAGAGACATTACCAGAAGAGATATTAAAGAACTAACACTCTGTAAATGTTAATGGTGGGCCAGCCATGGAATTACTTCACCATCTCAGACTACATATTGTCAATAATAAAACCAGGAGCTGAGCATGGTGGTGCACACCTATAATCCTAGCATTCAAGACTGAGGCAGGAAGGAGGATGGGTGAGTTCAAGGCCAGTCCGGGATAGACGGAGTTCAAGGCCAGTTTCATTTACCTAGTGAGACTGTCTCAAACCCATCCTTTAATACCTCCCAAAAAATGTTAGAATGTAAATAACCAAGTCTAAAGGAAAAAAAAAGTCACAGAATCACATATAATAGGTAAAAAAAGAACTGTTATAAAGGAGTACAAATTGAAACTAACTGTGCTGTCAAAATGTTGCGCTGTCAAAAGTATTTCTCACCAAGGATACATGGCATAATTTCCACAAACATCAGCATACCTACTTGGGTCTTACAGCAGTAGTTTCTAGTCTGGTGAGGACTGCAAATTTGAGGCCAGCAGGGGGTATGGGACAAATTAAGAGGCCAGAATGGACTACAGAGTAAGACTTTGTCTCAAACACAACACAACATAAACAATAAAACAGGAGTGAACAAAAGAAAAAATCCCAAAGAGGAGCTTCTCTTTTTACTGAGACATCAAAGTAATAACCCACTAGCTCTTTTAGATACTACTCAGAAACCTCAGTGCACTCCCTCCAGTTGTGGATCCCTAACCTAGGAGCCAGTCTGTCTGTCCCTTGAATTAATAACTAACCAACAAGGGTTGGACCAGGCCCCACTCTCCATTCCCTGGGGACTGTGCTCTTAGCTGCCCCACATCAGGTAACAACTCCAGTCTATCTCTTTCTTTCCTCTGCAGACTCTTGCTTTCAAATTGTTTATCTTTGTGCACACAGACACAGAAACACACTCATTCCACAACACTGTCTGGTTTTCTCCTTCTTTGAATCAGCCATACCCTTCTATGTTTTGTCATATCTCTTTTGTGGGCTGACACCTACTTAAAAAAGGGTTTATATTTACTTTGGGGAACAGAGTTTTTTTCCAGATTAGTTTATTTCAAGAAATCTGAAAAATGAAGCAATTCAGTTTTCAGCAAAAAAAATTTTTAATACTTAGATTCTTTTTTTAGTGGGGAGGTCTTTTTGAGACAAGATCTTGCTATGCAATTCATTAAGGCTGGCCTCAAACTCACAGTAATCCTCCTCCCTTAGCCTCCCGAGTGCTGGGATTATAAGCATGCACCACCATGCTCAGCAATACCTAGATTCTTATGTCTAATAGTTTTAGTTTCATCCCATAGATACACACTTTTCATGATACATACACATAAAATCTGTACACACTTTTGTCCGTGGCTTTGCTCTATCTTTTTAAAAGCTGGTCCTGAGAACAGGCACTCTATGTTGAGCTTCATTCCCAGGTCTTTTTATTGTTTGAGACAGGCTCTTACTAAGCTACATAGTATAGATTTAAATTTGCAGTCTTTCTCTTCAACCTCCCAAGTAGCTAGGATTACAGGCATGTACCACCATGCCCAAGAATCCATTGTTACTGAAAAGGACTCTTCTCTGCTAACTCTGTTGTTCAAATCTTCCCTATCTTAGAACTCTCCTCAACTTCGCTTCATAATTTAGTATCCCGTCTCTTTAGTCCCTTTATGCTCAATTGTACATCTGCTATTTCCAACTCTTTACTTCTCTTCCATTTCTTGGTTCATCAGTTTGGTTTCTGCTACCCAATACTCTGTTCAACTATTCTGATGCCGGTAATGGCCTTACTTGATAAACCCGAAGGAGATTTTTTTCTGCCTTTATCTTAACTGACCTCTCTGTAGAACACATTATTCTGTTCTAAGCTTTATTCTAGAATTATGCCAGATAGTTAGAAAGCTACATGGACTCGGGCCACGTGGTCTTATCCCTTACAGAACTGTTTTCACCGAATTTTGTTGAGGCCGTATGCCTTTGGTTTACACTAAAGGATATAAAATTTATTTAGAAAATTTATTTAGAAAAGCTTGTTATCAACAAAAAAATTTTTTGCCTTTTACTGGGAGACCTCTATATAAGGATCATGTTACCAGTTTTTAGTAGGCCACATCTTGATCAGTTTATGTCTCAAAACCTTGCAATAAAAAAAAAAAACCCTTGTAATAAATACCTAGTCCAATCTGTATTTTATGATTTTTAAGACATATTGATACCATTTAGTGTTTGTATTTTCTATACATTTCTTCAAATTCTTTGTGGAAGATGATGGGTTATAAAGAAAACAGTATATAGTTTATCCTTAATAAACAACTACTATAGAAAAATTACACATCAAAATATAGAAAGTTATACCAACTCTCAACACACATATCAAAAGAAAAGAAGAGCCCAAACTAAAACTTGCAGAACTTAGTGAAAATTACTAAACTCTTACAGGAGACATAAAGAACTCACTAAAAAGGGCTAGTACTATCTACATCCACGGTTAGAAGTACCAACCATTATGGAGATGCTAATCTTTCCAACTTTATATACCTTTTTTTTTTTTTTTTTTTTTTTGAGATAGGGTCTCACTATGTAGTTCAGGCTGCCCTTGAACTTACTATGGAGCCCAGTTGGTCTCAAAGTCATAGCAATCTTCCTGCCTCAGACTTCCAAGTGCTGGGATTATAGGCATGTACCACCACACTCAGGTTTTTTTTGGGGGGGGGGGTCTTTTTGAGACAGGGTCTCATGCAGTTCAGGCTGGCTTTGAACTCATTTTGTAGCCCAGGCTGGCCTTAAACTCCTAATAATCCTCTTCTACCTCAGCCTCTTCCACTGTGCTGGGATTGTAAGTGTAGGCTTCCATGCCCCACCTTCTCGTTTTTTTTTTGTTTTTTTTTTTTAAATGGGGTCTTGCGGGGCTGGGGATTCTCGCTCAGCGGCATAAGCGCCTGCCTTGCAAGGGCACAGTCATGAGTTCGATCCCCAGTACCAATAAAAAAATAAAATAAAATGGGGTCTTGCTATGTAGTTTAGGCTAGTTTGAACTCACTATGTAGCCCAGGCTGGCCTTTAACTCCTGGTAATGCTCCTGCCTCAGCCTGTAAGTGTTGGAATTATAGGCATGCACTACCATGTCTGGCTCCATAAAACTTTTAAAGTTTGTAGGGGTCCAGGGATATAGCTCAGCAGTGCCTACTTGGCAAGCACAAGGTTCTGAGTTGAATTCCTGGTTATTCCCCCCATCCAAAAAAACCTGTTTCATAGTTATGTAGGGGCCAGCAGCACAGCATGAGGCCCTGAGTTTGATTCCTGGTAAAAGAAAGAAAGAAAAGAAAGAAAGAAAGTTTGCAAAATAAACAAGATACCAAAGATAGCAATAAAATTTCTAAAAAATAATGACCTATTTTTGAATAGTAACACACAATAAAGCCAGAATAATTAATATGCTATGGTACTATCATATCACCACAGCTGATTTATAGGTGTGTGTATGTATGTATGTATGTATGTGTATATGTGTGTGTATATGTGTGTGTGTGTGTGTGTGTGTGTGTGTGTGTATATATATATATAATTTTTTTTCCCCATCCTTTTGAGATGAGGTCTCCCTACACAGTTCAGGTTGGTGTTGAACTCACTCTGTAGCCAAAACTGGCCTCAAATTAACAATCCTCTTGTCTCAGCCTCCAAGTGCTGGGAGGCATGAGTCACCACAACCAGCCAAGGCAGTCAATTTACATAGAAGACAGAATCCAGGAAAAAAATCCTAGCATATAAAAAGCTGTCATTTTAAATTAGTGGAGAAAAAGAGTATTGTTTCATAAAAGGTGCACAGAAAAACAACTACTTAGAAAATACTGTATTATCTTTAATCCATTTGGATTACTGGCAATTCTATAGCATGACATAAAAAGGCATTAAAACAAACAACCAAAAAAACAAAAACAAAAACAAAAAAACCCACAAAACCCTGCAACCCCCAAGAAACACTCAAATACATTTCTGCTGAAGCCTTGTGTTTTAGGAAGCACAGAAAAATCACCAAGCAAGGTGGCACAATGCCTGTAATCCAGCACTCAGGAGGCTGAGGCAGGAAGATTGTTGAGAGTTAAGAGTCCAGCCTGGGTTACAAAGTGAGCTCAAGGCCATCCTGAACTGCATAGTGAAACTCTGTCTCAAAAAACAAAACACCCCCCCAAAAACAAAACAAAACAAAATTTTAACCATCAAAGTAAAAAATTATTGTATGTCAAAAACATATTGAATTAGATTAAAAAGAAAATGGTTGACCAGGGGAAAAGTATTTCTAAAACATCAGCATTTGTATTAAATAAATAACTACAAAATTTGTAAGAAATAGCCAAGAATGGTGGCACACACCTACAATCTCAGTAAAGTAAGTCCCCAATTTACATGAGTTTCATTCCAGGAGGATGTAAATCAGAATCACTTGTAATCTGACATAGTAAGTCTTACACAGTACATCTGTGAAAGTTCATGATTTCAATGTTCACTGTACTTGGGAAGCTGAGTACTCCCATGAGTTCAAGGCCAGCCTGAGATACATCACAAGACTCTGTAAACCAGCCAAACCCAAAAAAAGATATTTTCTAATGTTGGTCATGTTACAATAAAACCAGCATAGTCCTACTGAAGGTAACTAAGTGATATGAATCAAGAACTTTAAAAATATTCAAATGGCAACAACAACAAAAAAATTCAAATGGTGATCTGGAAATTTTACTTCAGACTTTAAGAACACCAACACTGAGCTTAGCATGGTAATAACTATACCGGTATTCCCTGCTGATGAGGCTGAGAGGCAGAAGGACTGCAAATATGAGGCCAGCCTGAGTAACTTAAGATCTTGTCTCAAAATGAAAAAACAAAAAACAAAAAAAATGAACTGGAGATGTAACTATAAGTGGGGTCCCGGGTTCTAACTCCAGGAGGAAATCAAAACAAGCACTAGTTGAGAACAACAGTTTGTGCCTATAGTCCCAAACTACTTTGGTTAAGAGGCTGAAGCAAGAGGATTGCTTGAGCCTAGGAGTTTTAAGAATTGGCGGGCTACAAAGGGGAGAGACCCTGGCGCATAGGGCCCTGCACTGTGCGGTTGACTCAGGGTGCTGGGACAACAAGGAGCTCCTCCCCTCTGGGGGATGGCTGTGAGTGTGGCAGACTTTCGGTGGCCCAAAGGAGAGAGACCCTGTCGAGTTGGGACCTGCACTGTGCGGTTGACTGGGAATGCAAGGAGAACAAGGAACTCCTCCCCTCTGGGGTGGGGGGGGCCGGTGTCCTGGCTGAGAATCAGACATCTCATGTCGTCCTGTCCCCTGTCCCATGTCACCTCCCCCCCCAGCATCTGGGAGCCTTGTGAAAAGACTGGCTATGGTATTTAGTATGAGCTCCCCATATGCAAAGATATGGATAACCATTTGGAAGAAAACAAGAGACAGTATGACAGATAGTGAAGATCTCTGATTGTCTAGCTTTGAAATTTATGCTTTCTTATGTCCCGTTCTGTTCTGTTCTGTTGTGTTTAATTTTACCCCTCTTAAAATAAAATTTAAAAAAAATATTAAAAGAGGGGAAAAGAAAGTGCTTTAAAGGATATAACTGCATGTATGTTTAAGTGTGTAAGACAGATGACCATATTACTGTTTTTGTTAGATTGTTGAGCAGAACTGTTAACAGTCTCACTGTTTGAATCTCTACTTTGTATGCTTTAATTTTGTAACTTGAACAACTATTTCCAATGATGACAGTATGTAACCTATCAAGTGGCGATTTCTTAGTGTTTTTGTTTTTGTTTTGTTGTTGTTCTTGTGGTTCTTTTATTTTTTTCCTTTGGAATTCTGTATTGTTGTTAATCTTTTTTTTTTCTCTTTAAATAAAATTTTTTAAAAAAGGATAGGTATACATGTAGAGATTCATGCACGTGTAGAGCTTCTAAACAGTTTACGAGAATTGATTATTGTTATTGTAAAAAAAGAAAAGAAAGTACTCTAAAGGATATAACTGTATATATGTTTAAGTGTGTAAGATTGATAATCATATTACTAAGATTTTGTTGGATAGGTGAACAGAACTGTTTGCAGTCTCACTGTTTGAATGTCCACTTTGTATGCTTTACTTTTGTAACTTGAACAACTACTTCTAAGAGGAAAATATGTAATTATCAACTAGTGATTTCTTATTATTTTTTTGGAATTATGTATTATTTCTACCCTTTCTGCTTTGTTTTTTTTTTTTTCTTTAAATAAAATAAAGCAAAAGATGGCTTATGCCCAGGAATTTGAGGCCATCCTGGGCAACGTAGTAAAAACAAAACAAACCCTTATGATGGTTGATGTTTATGAAATCAAGTCCAAATTCTATAGTTCAGCTCCCAGAGCTCTGAACAGTAAGTATCATCTGTTCCCCATCTCTTCCACTCATTCAACCTCTGAATACTTCTTGCTGGTTCTCTCCACATCACTGTCTAGTGATGTGCGGATGGCTGGAAGCTTGTCTTCAGGTCACGTCACCCCATAGTATCAAAGTCTTCTCAACCCTGACCAGTGTACACTGACCTTGTTTTGTTTAACTGTAGCGTAACCTTCTGTCGGCATCCTTCCCACAACCAACTATTAGCCTTTTACTTTTACATCCTCTATAGTAATGGACACAAAACAGTGTTACGTAAACAGCAGACATTCTATTACCAGTGTCACTGTTATATAAAACACATAAATAGTCTTATACAGGCCAAGTGCATGAAAGAATGGGGGAAAACAAAACATTGTTTATATGCTAAGTGAAATAAATCTTAGCTATATGAATATATTCTTTATTTCTGTTATTTCTTTATTCATGGGAAGGGTTGAGACAGCATCTTGCTATGCAGTTCAGATTGGCTTTGAACTCACTATGCAGGACAGGTCCTCAAACTTTCAGTAACTCTCCCACCTCAGCTTCCCAAGTGATGGGATTACAGGTATGTACCACTACTATTGCTATTATTTGATGGGCTGGAGACTGAATTCAAGGCCTCAAGCATTCTAGGAAACTGAGGCCTTGAATACATATGTTGCCCAGGCTGGTCTTGAATTTGTAATCCTCTTGCCTTGACCTACTGAATGCCAGGATTATAGGAATATTTAGTACTGCTTTTATTCTTTCCTTTTGCAGTACTGGGGACTGAATCTGGGATACAAAGTAAGCCAAGCACTCTACCACTTAGTTACAACCTCAACCCTTTTGTTTTGAGACAGTGTCTTGCCAAATTGCCCAGGCTGGCAATCCTCCGGCCTCAGGCTTCCACTTAAAGGGGATTACAGGCGTGCACCCCCATGTCCAGCATGTATCATTTCTTAAAAAGAGAAAAATACAAGTCTTAACAATACAATTGTAGGTTAGATTTTAAAAATCCACCATGTAAAATAAATGCTAATTATGAATATATACAACCTTTCAATACATCAAAATTTAGTAATGTCATTATTTATAATTATACAACTATAGAGCAAATATGTCAGACAATTCCCAGAGGAAAACAACTAAAATAACCTTTGCAGATTTTAGACATTTGGGGTGACTGATTATAAAATTCATGTACTCAGAACAATCCATTTCTTAACTTATAATATGACAGTAAGAAAAACAATTTTCAGGAGTTTATTTTATAAATGAAACCAACACAACATTTTGTTCAATATACTACTGTCTTTTACAAGGGACAATGATTGCTCAAAACTTCAACTTATTTCCTAGTGACAATAAGAAAGACTATTTACAGTATACTGGCAAACAACAGCATCCCAAACCCCATAAACTTTCATAAATCACAATAGTGCTCAGTCTAGTATGAAGGTCACATGACAACCTGCCTTACAAAGGTAATTCCAATCATCAGACATCATCAGAAGGCAAAGAATAGAGGAGATACCTTGTGGCATTCTCTTTTCTGTATCTTCAAATTAGAAGACTGTTGACTGAAAAGCCTAGTCTGGTATTCTTACATTAAGTGCCATGTGATAAGAGGAAGAAAAAAAGAAATTAAAAATAAGTAATTCATTTCTCCTGGGAACAAAATAAATAAATAAATGATTTTTACTAGATGTGGGATACTAAAACAAAAATTTACACTTTTACAAAAGATCCATTTTTCTCTATTATTTCCTGAAAATACACATGCCATCATCTTATCAGAGCTAAGGTACCTCAAAGAAAAAGACTACAACATTAGTAACTATGAACTAGTATCAAGAAAGTTGCAGACTACAGCAATGAATAGAGAGGGAGCAAGAGACAGTGGTGTGCACACTTGTAATCTTAGAACTCTGGGGTGAAGGCAGGATGATCCCAAGGTCAGGCCCAGTCTAGACAACTTAGTGTGACCCTGTCTCTCAAAATAAAAAAATATAAAAAGGGCTGGAGATGTAAATCAGTGTGAAAACCCTCAGTCCACTTTTCAGTTGTGTGTGTGTGTGTGTGTGTGTGTGTGTATAATATGACTTGGGCCAAGCCAAGCAGCAGAAAAATATGAGTGACCACTTCTTTCTTGATGACTAGGAATAGGACAACTCAGCCTGGGCAACTTACTGAGATCCCATCTCAAAATAAAAAAGGGTTGGAAATGTAGCCCAGTATAAAGGTACTAGGTTTCAATCCCCAATACCATCCCCTCTAAAACAAACTAAAATTTATTCTTTAATCAAAAAGTGCCTGATGCTCAGTATAGAGAAGAACTTCCCTTTAAGGGGAAGAAAAAGCCTAATGCCTCTCTTTCAAGTAAATGGGAAAGTAGTTACTTTTCTCTCATTACTGAGACAAAATACCCAACACCTACAGTTATAGGAGGAAAGGTTTATTTAGCTCAGCAATTACAGATGTTTCAGTTCATAATCACCTGGCTCCAAGGCAGAGTGGTATCACAGAGGAGAAATAATAGGTCATGGCAGGCAAAAGGCAGAAAGGCAGGGAAGTAGCAAGCAGTAACCTTCTTTCTGTCCCTTATATCCTATCTAGGCCTATCTGCCCTAAAAAGGCAGGTAGCACTCACACCCAGGGTGGGGTAGCCTTAATCCTAGCATCACACCATGAATCAACCCCAGCAGCGCAGCACATCCTTGATTCTAGTTCTACCCACTACAGATCCAGCCACCTCCAAAAAGCCCACCTACAAGAGCACAAGGCTTTCAAGGGACACCTAGACATAAGCCCTAACAGTTAAATATAAGATTGTTCAGCACCAGCAAAGGAACAGAGAAACCACAGGCACTAGAGACAGCCTCTGACCTGTACTGTAGCACTATTCACTCCCAGATATGCTTTGTTTAAAAAAAAAATTTTTTTTTGGTACCAGGAATCGAACTCATGACCTGCTGTTGAGCTATATCCCCAGCCCTTGTTTTTTAATTTTTAATTTTTATTTTTTGGTACCAGGGATCAGACTCATGACCTTACCCTTGCCAGGCAGGCGCTTATGCCACTGAGCTAAATCCCCAGCCCTCTTGTTTTTTTGAAACGGTCTCACTATGCAGTTTTGGCTTGCTCTGAATTCACTAAGTAGCCCAGGCTGGTCTCCAACTCAACTGATCCTCCTGCCTCAGTCTCCCAAATTCTGGGATTACAGGCATGTGTCACCATGCCATGACCCAGATAAACTTTGAATTCCACACAGGGCTAAGTTCTCAGAGAGTCCTTTGTCTGGCACAAAGATGGACAGTACAACAAAGGTACCTATACAAGGTGACTACTGTATCTGTAGTTATCATACCTCCCACTACACTGCCACAGTGGGTTGTGTGTAAGAGTGAAAGACAGTTCAAAGAGAAAGGAGAGAAACTGTTACAGCTGAATTTTTTTTTTCTTTTTTTCCCCCTTCAGTATAAGGGACTGAGCCCAAGGCCTTCATTCCCAGCCCTTTATTTGTTTCAAGACAGGGTCTTCCTAAGTCATTTAGTTGCTGGCTTTGAACCTGTAAACCTCTTGCCTCTGTCTCAGTGTGCTGGGATTGTAGGCATGTGCCACTATACCTGGCTAAAGCTGGATCTTAAAAGGATGAGATGCACCTTGCCAGGTAAACTACTAGAGAGAAGCACTCTAGCAGAAGAAATAGTAAATGATGAAATATATTTATGTATGGAATTAAGTAAGTCTTGTGCAGAAAAAATTCAATGCAACAAAGGCCCATCCCAAATTTACTACTGTGATCTGGTATCAGAGTCCATATTGTATCCTCTCATTACAGGTAGCATACTTACTTCATTTATTGAATACTTATGCCTAAAATAGAAAAGTTCTTTGGAAGTTGACAGTGGTGCCACAGTAACAATTGGAGGCTAGCTCCACAACACATGCTGCCCTTCTTTGCTCTTTACAAACAAAATGACACTTGCTGTCATACAGCAACCTAACACCTCACCTTTCCTTGTTCTCCAAGACTATGTCAGAGACCACTAGATCCCTTCTTACCCAGTGCCAGACTCATATTCCTGGAAGCAGTAGTCATACTGTCTCTGTAATAGTCTTATAGTTTTTCACTACTTGAAAAATGAGAAAGTCCAACTGAGGCAAGTCTTTCACCTTGAACAGACATGCTATACAAAAGGAATAAAACACACACACACACACACACACACACTAGGAATTATATGTCTAACAGGTACTTCTGTGGGTTTTTTATTTTTATTTTTTTGAGATAGGGAATTTCTAAGTAGTTCAGGCTAGCTTTAAACTTGCTATGTAGCCCAAGCGATCCTCAATCCTGCCTCTGCTTCCTGAGTGCTGGACTACAGATACGTGCCATTACACCTGGTTACTTGTGTGGATTTTTTATTTTTATTTATTTAAAATTCTTTTAATCTGTGGATTTCTAAACAAATATTCCATTAACAGTGGTCTCCAAACCTCTCAGCTGCACATAGTGGCACAACTGTAATCCCAGAACTTAGGAGGCTGAGGCAGGAGGATCACTGCAAGTTTGAGGCCAGCCTGGACTATTATTCTCACACATACACACAGGTCTGGGATGCAGTGGATCTAATTTCAAAAGGCCCACAAGTGATTCTTACTGGAATCCGTGTTGACCGCAGTCTGAAAGTGACTCATCTAGGATACTACAGTCCCTCTAAATACTGTATGGGTATATATGTACTGTAGTTTTTTCAAGCAAATTTTTCTTCATTTTTTACACAAAGTCTACAAACAACACCTTTATCAAAACCAATTATGATTCTCATATAAACAATAATGGAAGTATGACCCAACAAGTCTTAAAGTTTCACTTCTATTCTTGGGTACCACCAATATTAAATGACTTCTTTAGGTGGTAGGACAAGATCAAAGTGTAAAAAAAAGGGAAGAAGAAAAGGGGTGGTGGTGGACACAGATGACTGGTGAATCACACATGGTTTTTCAGTGTATCTTTCATTGACTGTGTGGCCACTATTGCCCTATTGCCTCTATAACTCAGACACTCTCAAAGGTTACTTAGTAGAAGACCACTTTTATTTGGTGAGTCTTCCATAAAGTCAGTATCAAATCATAAACAGTGCACACCTGTATCAAATAGCATAATGGTAATAAAAACAATATAATGTCTTTCACAAGGACCGAGATATCATTAACAAATGAAAACAGACATTTTCAGTAAGTAAACAATGTTTACTGCACAGAATATGGGTAATAGTTATGGTACTCTATAGAAAAGACATTTGAGAAATGGAGACACATGGGTAGGACACAATATAAATTGAAGTTTAAACAACAAAACTCCCAAAATGTTACTGTGAACTAACATGATTATTTGATTTGAAATAAAACAAATACTTTGTTGACTTGGTTACTTTGTAGAAATATGGAAACAAATTGAAAAGAAGGAAATATAAGCAACTTAGGGGAAAGTATGTTTATAAATATCTAAAGACAACAGAAAGAGGGAAAAAAGCAAAAACTTTGACAAGGGGACAGAAAGAAGGAAAAATTCAAACAAAATTTTAAAAACTATTACTTTTTTTGAGAGTCATGACATGTACTTAGAAGCTTTTAAGAGCAGAAAGTTATAAAATAAAAATGAGAGAAAAATCAAGAAATACTTTATAAGTACAGGCATGATGGCACATGCCTGTAATTCTAGCTACTTACTCAGGAGGCTGAGGCAGGATGATTTCAGGTTGGAGGCCAGCCTGGGCAACTTAGGGAAACCCTGTCTCAAAATAAAATAAAAATGTGTGGGGATGTAGCTCAGTGCTCCCTGGGTTCAACTCCCAATACGATCAAAAACAGTAATAAAACACTCAAGCAACCAAAAACCACTGAAAATACTGGGATAGGCTCTATTACAGAATACTTTTTCATACCTCTGCGCATAAAAAATGTAACTCTTATATAGGAACTTATGAACATTTACACTATAAACTTTCACAAATGAATTCTCCCAAAATGGAACTTGTTCATAAATTAGGGACTTACTGTACCTTGTAGTACTTACTTTTGATAAGATAGTGACCATGATATCACTTTGGTGTATGTATGTATGTATGTATGTATGTGTGTGTGTGTGTGTGTATATATATATATATATTTTTTTTTTTTTTTGGTACTGAGAATTCAACTCCGAACAGGCGCTGTGCTGCTAAACTATATTCCTGGCCCTGCCACTTTGTTATAGCAGAGTTCATTTAAACAAATAAACAAAATGTAGTAGTTGAAATAATTTAGAACATTCAGTAGTCTAACTGGACTACACTAAAAACAGACGTGTTAACCAACACCTCTTCTCCCAAGATAATCTGTTCTTACTTTACTTTTTGGTTTTTTTGACATGGGGGGGGTCTCATTATATAGCTTAGGCTGGCCTTGAACTCATGGCAATCCTCCTGCCTCAGCCTCCTGGGCGCTGGGATTACAGTAAGGCTTGTGTCTGTCAGGCTAGTCTGTTCTTTAATAGGGAGATCATCAAAGGATTGTGAAAAGTCTCACATTACACAGAAAATGATAAACAAGTTCAAAATCTTGGGGCTGGGGATTTAGCTCAGTGGCATAAGTGCCTGCCTTGCAAGCACATGGTCATGAGTTCGATCCCCAGTACCAAAAAAAAAAAAAAAAAAAAGAAACAAGTCCAAAATCTTAACAGCTCTGATATGGGGCTTTATTAGTAACAACCAGGGCCCTATACAAGAGCTCCACTACCAAGTATACTGCTAGCCTTTTTTTTTTTTTTAACTTTTTAGTTTATTTATTTATTTTTTGGTACTAGGGCTCCAACTCGTGACGTTGCACTTGCCAGGCAGGCACTTACACCACCTTTTTTTTTAGCTTGCCCACCTTTTTTTATTTCCATGACAGTGTCTTGTGAAGTTGCCTAGGCAGGCTGCAAAATAATGATTCTCTTGCCTCAGCCTGCTAAGTAGCTAGAATTACAGGTATGTTCCACCATGCCTGGCTGATAAAGTTAAAGATATATTTTAAAAAAAAAGATAAAAAAGCCAGAAATGGTGGCACATGCTTATAATACCACCACTCAGGAGGCTAAGACAGGAGGATCATCACAAGTTCTAAATCAGCTTGGACTACATGGCACGTTAAGCCAGCACACATCTGTAATCCCAGCACTTAGAAGGCTGAGGCAAAAGAATCATGGCAAGTTTCAGGGCAGCCTGAACTATTCAAAGTGAGACTTTGTCTCAAAAATATCAACCAACCAAACCAAACCAAAAACAAAACCCAGATGTTGTGGCATATCCCTGTAATCCTAGCATGCTGAGAGACTCAACGTAGGAGGGCTGCAAGCTCAAACCCAATTGGGACAATATAACAAGTCCTCGTCTCAAAAAAACCAAAAAAAAAAAAAAGCTGGGAATGTAGTGCCTCACAAGAGTTCAATCTCCATTTGGCACAAAGCAAGCCTGGGAAAGAATAAAAAAAGTATAAACATTCATCTAACATCCATGACCTTGGGTAAATCATTTCGTCTCTTAGTTATCTTGTTTGTCAAATGAAGAATTTGATAGATAACAAAATTTCTTTGGTTTTTAAGGTTCTACACTTATTTTTAGGATATTGGTTGGATTAATCCTTACAGGTAAGAAGCAAAGAGTATTGCCTCTCAACAGCTAAGAAAGAAATCAGCAAATTTTAATAATTATATATGCAGACAATGAGACAGTACACAAGCATGCAGAAACGGTTGACTATCTGACTTTGCTGTCTCCTTGCCTATAACCCAGAATTAGGCAAATTCCCCAAAACCTATCTAGATGAAGATGGCTAACATACACCTCTGTACTAAAGAGATATCTGCAAGTCAAGAAATTTAAAGAGTAACCTCTGTATCAGGCAAAAAAAATGCCACAACATAAGACTCAACCTACCAGACTGGCTTGTCTTCTATTAAACTATATTGTAACCTAGAAAAATTCTTCCAAAGTCAGGAATTAACCACTACATGATTCTCCTTACACCAATTACAGAGCATCAAAATACCTGTTTCCTCCCTCCTTCAAAAGCCCTAATTAACCCAGAACATTTTAGGGCTATATATCCTTCCTTACCAGAAAGCTAATGTGTATCTACATCTTTCAAAATAAAAAAGGAATTTAATTTCCATATGAAAATATGAATTTAATTATCTTATTAGTACATATGTGACATATAATGTTCACAATTCCTTGTGGAAAGTTGATACATGTAAGTGTAAGATACATATTTATAAATCTGTACTTGATAGGATAATCTTAGCCATTAACTGAGATGTATATCTATCTAGAAGTCACTAAGCCAAAAACACATCTACTACTGAGAAGAATCCAGAGGATTAAATATTTTGAGAAAATAAAACTGTCAACTCAAAAGCTATGCAATCAAATTTACAATAATTTGGGGGTTGTAAATGTGGCTCAGTGGCACAGCTCTTACCTTTCATGCCAAAGGCCATGGGTTCAAACCCCAGCACCACAAAAACAAACAAACAATTAATTTGGATTTCAAAGTAAAAATTTTTTTCAGTGCTGGGGATTGAAACCAGGCCTTCTTCACATTGAGATACATCCCCAACCCTCTTTTACTTTGAGAGTTTGACTAACTCACTAATTAGCCAGAATTGTAATCTTTCTGCCTTAGCCTCCCAGACTGCAGGATTACAGGCATGCTCCAATATAGTCAGCAACTTATTATTTTAGAAATAATATGAACAATGAAGAAAGTAGAAATGAAGTATTAAAAACAAGGGCTGACAACCATGGAGTTCTGTACCCAAAGCAACAGCTTAGAAAACAGGTTAGAAATGTGTGTATATATACACATATATACATATGTGTGTGTATGAGCCTAATGCTCAACCATAATGTTCCTAGTAATTTGAAAAACAAGTTATCTAACAGGAAAATGTTCATAACATATGACGTGAAAAGGTTACAAAGGAGAACGAATTTATTGATTGTCTTCTTGAGACAGGGTTTTGCTATGCAGCTCAGGCTGGCCTTGAACTCACTTTGTAGCCCAGGCTGGTCCTGAACTCACTGTGATTCTTCTGCCTCAGCCTCCTGAGTCCTAGGATTAGAGGTGGTAAGCCACCACACCTGACAACAAGGGAGAATTTAGGTTAGCATTCCAATTTTGTTTAAAAAATGAGCTGGCAGTGGTGGTGCATACCTACCACCTCAGCATTCTGAGAGGCTGAACGAGAATAAGCACAAGGTTGAGCTCAATATAGCAAAAGTCTCAAAATAAAATATAAAAGGACTGAGGAGTTAGCTTAGTTTAAAGTGCTAGGTTCAACCCTAGGCCCTAGGTTCAAATGATACATCGCAACACAACAAATTTCACAGTGGTTTCCACTAAAGAAAGTAAATGGCTCTTTAGGTTCTGGTGTAAGTCTCCAATTATCATATTATCCCAAACAATGAAATTAAACTACCTGGGGAGATTTCAGAAGCTTAAGACCAAATTTAAGTGAGAAAAATTTTAAGAACAGTTTCTGTAACCTCAATTCCCTTTAACACTTGCCTTCCTGGTTTGCAAATGTGCTAGCCAGGCTCTCAATACCACTAAAGAAGTCTAACGTAGGTGTGGTGTCACAGGCATGTATAATCCTATGGGAGACTGAGGCAGAAGGATCCCACATCTGAGCCCCGCTTAGGTCACTTAGTGAGACTGTCTCAAAATTAAAAACAGCTGGGGAAGTAGCTCAGTGAGCAAACCCTAAATTCTCAGTACAAAAAAAAAAAAGGAAAAAAGTCTACACAGTAAAACTATAATTCTTTTTACTATTGCATTGTATTTATCAGAAACCTTCAGTGCTACTTCTGTTATACTTAATTTTTTGTTCCCATAAGAATTATGCAATAGTCAGTTTTGCTGTATGCCTAAATATGTTATACAAAAAACAATTATATAATATAGGAAATAGAAGAAAAATTAAGCAAGAATATGAACCTACCTGTAGGCTTTAAGTAAACATTATGAGTTACATAAATCTAATTATACACACTGCTCTCATAGCTATGTCATTCCTTACATATGGTCTGATAGTCGGCTTTACATAGTTATGCCTCAAAAATCTTCCCATTTCATTATTTCCTACATATAGTACAACAAGTACATGATATTCTATGGATGAATATATTATAATTTAATCAGTCCCCAATTGGTGAACGCTGATACTGCAAAATTTTTGGTAACTATTTTATCTAAGAAGGAAAAATAAAAAACCTTTTTTATTTGAATTACAAAATCACTATATACAAACTATACAAAACAAAGGAAAAGATACTCCAAACTTAACAACACTCAAACCACTAGTTATTTGTTATTGTTTTGTTTTTGATCATGCTGGAATTAAATCCAGGACCTTGTACACACAGCATAACTACTGTACCAGAATCAAACCCCAAACACATATTTTTATTTTATTTTGGGGGAGGGTACTGGGAATAGAACTCACGACCTTGTGCTTGCCAGGCAGGCACTATACCACTGAGTTATATCCCAGGCCCCAAACACAATATTAAAAAAGAAAAAATCTTTCTCATAAGCACTCTGCTGGTTAATACGATTTTATCATCATTTTTTAAAACTTTGTTGTTTTACTATTTTTTTTTTTTTTTTTTTTGAAACAAGGTTTTGCTAAGTAGCCCATGCTGGTCTCAAACTCATGATCCTCCTGAATTTACCTCCCAAGTACTGGCATTACAGGCATGAGACACCATGCTCAGTTCCAATCGTCTTTTAGTTACAAACATATACATTTCTCCCTACACACCTAACAATACTTCATTTAACTGCCATAAGCCTATTAAAAAACAGATGTTTTAGATATCAGGAAAGAGATATCTAAAGTCACCTCTTATAGAGATACAGCTATCAAGTTGCAAATTCAAGGCTTGGTGACCCTGAACTTGCAGCAATCCTGCCTCAGCTTCCAGAGTGCTAGTATTACAGGTATGCACTGCCATGACCTATGGATCTCTGTATCTTAAACACATCTTTTTTCTTTTTGAGACAAGTCCCATTATGTAGCTCAGATTGGCCTTGAATTTAGTACATAGTCCTGGGTGACCTCAAACTTGCTGGGATTATAAGCATTTGGCACCACCCAAATGTTTTGAATAAATTTTTATCACAGCAGCATACTTACTCAGATATCCTGGCTCATATTCTACCCAAGACCCTCAGAAGAAAGATCCTTTCTTTCCTTATTTATTTTTTTTTGAGATAGGGTCTCATGATACTGCCTCAGCTGGCTTTGAACCCCTGGGCTCAGGCAGTCTTTTTTTTTTTTTTTTTTTTTTGCGGTACTGGGGATCGAACTCATGACCTCGCACTTGCCAGGCAGGCACTTATGCCACTGAGCTAAATCCCCAGCCCTCTCCTTATTTTTGAACGCCCCTGTGCCTAGTATACTACCTGGTACAAAATAGAAAAGCAACTGTTCAAAGTATGAATAAATGTACTTAAGTAGTTGATGTATAGTAGTATATCTATACTGATCTAATTCATATTATTTCAGAAAATGTCAAATTTCAGTATATTTAGAACCAGCTAGGTTCAAATACAAAACCTGCATTAAAAGAACAAGCATCAACACAGAAAATATAAGCTGGGGATATAGCTCAGCAGCACAAGCACCTGCCTGGCAAGTACAAGGTCCAGAGTTCAATTCCTAATACAAAAAAAAAAAAAAAATTTTTTTTTTTTTGAGTTAGGGTCCCACTCTGCAATTCAGGCTATTCTTAACTACGTGTGGCTCAAGCTTATCTTAAACTCACGCCAATTCTCCTGCCACAGCCTCCTGAGTGTTGGGCTTTATAGGCATCTGCCTGGCTACAGTTTGTAGTTTTGTGTAGTTTGCAGATTGTATTTGTTGTTTCCTATTTTGTTTTAAATTATAATCCTTCACTAGGTATGGTAGTGCACACCTATAATCCCAGCACTCGGGAGAATAAGGCAGGAAGATCACCTCGAGAATATGAGACCAGCCTGGGCTACATATTGAGTTCAAGGCCAGCCTGGACTACATAGCAAGATTTTGTCTCGAAAAACAAAACAAAACAAAACAAAACAAAACAAAACAAAACAAAACAATTCCCCCACCAAAATACCCTTCTAGCATTGGAATGGTTTTGATGATAATACTTCTGATTTGGTTCACTCATATAAAACTGCCTACCAGTCATCTAGTACATCTCAAACATGTAGGCACATGCACGCATTCAAGAACCATTTATATACCACACTACAGTATTACAGGTACGAAGTAGGAGTTGTTCAATAAAAAATATTGTTTCTTTGTGCACTAGGCCCTGGGTCTGAACCCAAGCATAAGAGGCAGAGACAGGACATTCAACAACAACAACAACAAAACACAAAATATTGCTCCCCAATATTTCCACTGTGGTACTTATGCAAAGAATACCTCTTACCCCAAGTACTCATGCTTTACTTTGTTGAAGATCTATGTTATCCACAACAGTCACACAGCTTGCATTCTGCTCCAAAAACATATATTTATTTAAATGCAGTAATATTTGCATGGTGACACACACCTGTAACCCCAGCACCTGGGAGGCTGAGCCAGAAGGATTGAAGTGAATTTGAGGCGAGCCTGACCTACACAGTGAGAAAACAGGTAGTATTGGTAATTACTTTTATTTATTTATTTTTTGTCTTCTTGAGACAAGAGTCTCACTGTGTAGTTCAGGCTGGCCTTGAACTCGAAGCAATTCTCCTGCCTCAGCCTCCCAAATGCTGGGATTACAGACGTGCAACACCTGGTGCCCTGCCCCAGTATTTGTAATTACTTAGCAACTAAATTACTTAACTCACTGTTCCCCTAATTAGTATAATTGGAGCTATAAAAACATGTTCATTTATTTTTTGACTTTAAGTACCCTAGAATCATATCATTTTGTACTCCGAGTGTATTTATACCCCGCTTTGAAAAACAGGGATCTAAATAATTAAGCTAGTCTTAATACCTAACAGTGATCAACATTTTCCTATAATCCCATTCTCCAAACTCTTAAAGCTGGATTTTACAAGTTCTTTGAATCAGTATTGTTTTTCATTTCAGCAGCTTATTTTAAGTATGCACTGTGTCAACATTCCTAAAAGAACCTTTGGAGCACAAGTTATTTCTGGAGCCATAGCACACTACCACACAGACCCTGTTCTTCCCATGTAGCAAGACACCAAGTTACCATTTGAAAAAGAGTCTTTCATTCCCATTCCTTTCCTATTTGCTCCAGGCATTAACTTTTAAGAAAAATTCCAGCAGTCACAAAGATGATTCATTCACATTAGCCTAATTTTAGCACTTGGAATTTCCACCTCTACGTTCCTTTTTGCCATTATGCAAGTGCAATGAAATTATTTTCATATCTTTCTAGAGGTAAAAAGATGTGCTTTCTGGTATCCTGAAAAGTAATTTTGGGGAGGTAGTGGTGCTAAGTTTCATATCCACTTTTTTTGTTTAGAGACAGGAAAGCATAGCTGATCCCAACATTTATGAAAAGGCTGTTCCAAGTTCCCTAAGATATCTGTCAAAATTTAGAGCAGAAATTATAGATTGTTGGTAATGACTGTCACTACAAACATGGGTCATCAGTTAGGCTAACTTGAATTCATTAGGACAAATTTTATTCATGACACCAGCTTTACTAAGAAGAAGATACCATCTATTCTTCATCAAAATTACATATCAGGCCATGAATGAATGGGTCATTTGCCAACAGTCAAAATACACATACCAAAAATTTCTGCAGAAAACAGCCATGATTTCCTAGGGCAGCAGTGTAAACCTATAGCACACGGGCCACAGCAGGCTATTTATTATCACTGAAAGCTCTAAAAGGTTTGCCACCACTGTCCTAGGGTTTTCCTATATATATGCCTAGAATGGTACTTAATTCTTTATATGCATTCTTGGCCCTAAGAAAAGCCTCAAAGATTGGTATTATTTTCTCCCAAATGAGGAGATGAGGAGTAGATAGGTTAAGTAATTTGCCTAGGGTCACCAAGCTAACATGTGGCAGTGCAATTTCAAATCCAGGGCTCTCATGATAGAACCTCTATGCTCCCAATCACCCAACGTACTATACTTCCTATACTCCAAAGTTACCCAGAAAATCCTCCAGCCACACGATGGCTACATTAGTTCCTTTTTTTTTTTTTGGTACTGGGGATCAAACTCATGACCTCACATTTGCCAGGCAGGTGCTATGTCACTAGACTATATCCCTGGCCCATTATTTCCATTTTTAAGAGCGAGAAATAGAAGTAACATTTACCTCTCCGTGGCTGCAAAGTCGATATAAGGAGGAAAAACAAAACTCTGCTCTCAAGCTCTTTGTCAGCAATGTGTTCCTCCACTAGTGCAACTTGTTCTTTGGCTCTGGGTCTGAAATCATTCTAAAAGAGAAGCAGAAATCATTTTATGAAGCATTAAATACACACAAATGCATATATAACATGAAAAACAAAATAAGGACAAATTGAAAATTGATAAAATTGAGAAATTTATAATATGTGACATGACTAATTGAACTATTCTATAAATATCTATCAAGATTAAAAATCCGACTGTCAAAAGAATACTCCATTATAATTTATGGCACATGTATTTGAACAACCAATACATTAAAACTTTTTTTCAGTACTGGAAGTTGAACCCAAGGTCTTTAGGCAAAAGCTTCATCACTGACCGGTATCCTCAGGTCTTTTTACCTTTTTTTCTGTTTTCTTTTTTTAAGATAATCTCACTATGTGATCCAGGCTGGCCACAAACTCAAACTAGAGATCCTCCTGCTACATCTGGCCCAAAAATTGTTAGCCAGGTGTGGTGATACACATTCGTAATCTCAGCACTCAGGTGGCTAGGGCAGGAGGATCCCACGAGTTCAAAACCATCCTGGGGGTACACAGTAAGTTTAAGACCAGCTTGAACTATACAGCCAGAGGCCCAACTTAAAAAAGAAAAATTAATAGCTTCTGTGATAAAGTTGTTTTTTTTTTTTACTTTCAGTAAATAATAGTCTTCCTGATTAAGTTACTTTATACTACAAGACTGTGCTTTTTGGTTTAACAAGGTAACTACAATTGTGGAAGCAGCTTTCACTGACCTTGGAAAATTCAAGAAGCACAGCATGAAATTTTTTGGTCAAATAATGAAATCCTTCATTAGCTGATGTTCTCCCTCCCTAAATTACAAAATTAATCAAGCTTTAAGCAATGGTTGAGTAGAACTACTCTAACACGAAAAAGAAAATCCCACGTGCAATGTTAAGAATTTTTAAAGAATTTGGCACAAGAGAGACAACTAAAAGGATATCCATCTCATAATTACCTCACAAAACTAAACTGAAGAGAATTCTGGGCCTGGAGGTTAATTTATAACAGATTAATGCATTTACTCCAAAATACATTTTGGTACCGGAGCCCATATATCATCAAAAGCATGATTCAAAGGCAACAGAATTTTATACCCCTACAAATTCTAAGGGTGATCTAAAGTAAGTAACAAGTGTGGGGGAAAAAAAAAGGTCACTGCCATTGAGATATATGTATGTCAGCAGTTTATATGCACTGACACACATGTACACTCAAATCACCACGGAAATGCACACAGATGATGAGACAGATAAGATAGGGAGTAGAAAAGTTTGAAAGTATTCTAAAAAACAAATGTAGTATCATCAACTCTACATATCCAACTGAGAAGTAAGGCCTTCAAAGTTATACATTATCTGCCATTATTTTTTCTAAAGCTATATATTTTTTTAAAGCGTTGTCTATATTACTAGAGATCAAATCCAGGCCATTCACACTGAGCTAGAACCCCAGTTACCCACCCTTTTTGAGACAGGGTCTTGCTGAACTGCCAAAAGCTAAACTTGAATTCGCAATAGAGTGCTAGGATTACAGGCATGTAGCATGACACCCTACCCAAAATTTTAAATTATAACAAACTGTAGCTGCTTGAAAAAGGATCTAATAATTTTTGTTGTCATTTTTTTAAAGACAAGGTCTCACTACATACTTCCTATGTAGCCCAGACTGTTCCCAAACTCATGGGGACCCTCCTGGCTCCACTTCCAGAGTGTTGAGATTACAGGTATATGCTAAGAAGGATATAATTTTGAAGGTTTTTTGTTTTGGGGTTTTTTTTTTTTTGGATACAAGATCTCAGTACATAGTCCAGGTTGGCCATCAACTTGCAATCCTCCTGCCTCAGCCTTACAGTATGCTAGGATTATAAGCATGCACCACAATGCATGACATGAAGAATTTAATTTCTTGCAAAACAGCTAGAGCCTACTCCAGTTATCTGGAGCCAAGTCAAGTAAGTAATATAGACAGATTATCTAGCTTGACTTCTGATTTTAAAAATGAGACAGAACCTATAAAATAGATGATGTGATGCAGCCATATGCTAGCAGCATCTTTCAAACAGTCTCTAGATGTGACATTCTGCCACTGAGAACCACTCTGCAGCTGGGTGTGGCGGCGCATGTCTATAGCACTTGGGAGGCTGAGGCAGAACTGCTATGAGTTAGAGGCCATCCTGGGCTACATAGTGAGTTCAAGGCTGGCCTGAATTACATAGTGAAATCATGTCGCAAAAATACCAAAAAACAAAAACAAAATGAAGAAAAAAAAAAACCTAAATTCTGCCACAGGAGTTCTCCCTAGGGCTTTATCCTCAGGTGGCTTCTGCCACAAGCCACTAAGCCACTAAGAGAAGTCCCAGGTGGGTGCCCTCATTTCTCAATGTCCTTTTAAAACAAAATCCTAAAACTCTTAAAACTTGAGTGTTTTTTTTTTTTAAATTTCATCTCAAGGATAATTTGCAGGTTGAATGGGTCCTTAAGGATAACTTTTACAACTACTCTTAAATAAGCAGCATTTTCTTATGTAGGCAAACATTCTTACAATCTTCAGTTTTTGAAGTAACTTTTAATAAATTGCCTTATCATTTCATTCTCAATTTATTTTCTCTATAATTTCCCAGTAATATCCAAGGACAGTGGGGACAAGGTTTATAATATTAAAACAGCATAAAAGAGCCAAGCAAGTTGCCATGTGCCTGTAATTCCAACATCCTTAGCTAGGCAGGAGGATGGCAATTTGAGCCTAGCCTGGGCAAACTCAAAATAAAAAGGGTTCTGGGTGCAGCTCAGTGCAAGCTCTGGGTTCAATCCCCAGTACTGCAAAACAAAAATGATGTGTAAGACCAAGAACTAGATGAGCACATATGAAACAACTGATTCATAAAGTGTGGTCTTTGGAGTCCAACGCTAAACTGGGAAAACAAGCTCTAGTTCTGGTTCAGTTACAAACCGGCTGCATTTTAAATTTTTAACTTTGGAGGTTTTTTGTTGTTTTGAGACAGGGTTTCACTATGCAGTTCAGGCTGGCCTTGAACTCACTGTGAGCCTTCTACCTCACCCTCTCAAGTGCTAGGGTTATAGATGTAAGTCACCATGCCTGGCCTTAATTTTCAATCTTCGTTAAGTTTATTTCAATTAATATTTGCCACTTTTCATCCACAAAATTTTTTCCATCCACAAGTTTTAACTTTACAGACAAGGTTTTTGTTTTGTTTTGTTTCTGGTATCAGGGATCGAACTCACAACTGCACGCTTGCAAGGCAGGCGCTTATACCGCTGAGCTAAACCCCCAGCCCCCACCGACAAGTTTTTGAAAACAAAATTCAACAAATTACACAAATAGACAAATACATAATTAAAGGTGTTTGTATTCCCAAACCTGATTTTCTATCCCTACTTCATTTAGCTACTTTGTACATGAGGATACTGAAAACTTACATAGTGAGACAGACTGCTGCAAGAACCTACATACTGAGATTTCACACAGTGAATCCAACAATCCTGCTTAGCACCAGCATTGTTTTTTTTTTTTTTTTTTTTTTTTTTTTTGGTACCGGGGATTGAACTCATGACCATGCACTTGCAAGGCAGGTGCTTATGCCGCTGAGCTAAATCCCTGGCCCGCACAAGCATGTTTTAATTTCCTAATAAACACAAAAGATACCCTTCCTTAAAATGTCAATCCAGCCAAGCATGGTGAGGCATGCCCGTAATCTCAGTATTCTGGAAGGCTGAGACAGGAGCACCACAAGTTAGAGCCCATCCTGAGCAATTTAGTAATTTAGCAAGAACCTGTTTCAAAATTTTAAGTCACTCCAGACTTTAAAAAATCTCCTAAAGAATCCTAGTTGAGATACATCGACTGTCCCAAGGTACTATACTAAAATGCTAGAACATGAGGACAAAACAAAACTAGCAATTCAAGAAGAAGCTTTATAATTATGCAAGATTTAAGGACTGAGTAAATTTAAATGTGCCCTGTTTTAACTTTTCCCGCCCATAAGGGAAAACTTTCCTAGTTGATTTAGACTGAAAGCATGAAGAGTCCATATGTAAATGTTTATTTAATGCTGAATTCGGATACAGGAAGTCAGCTACTAAAGAGTAGTTACATTAGGCATAGATATTTATAAACCTTCTGCAGCGAGTGACCCAGGATTCAATTACAACATCAACCCTCACATTTCAGCATATGGGCAAATTACCAGTCGAGTCAAGAATAAATTCACTCTGCCCTACTGGCGCTTTAGATCCAATTGCACAATCCCGGGGGCTGAAATGCTTTTCCTTAGCCCTAGAGCATCAGGTACTAAGTGGTGTATGAAGTTAGCGTTGGGACACTTTAAAGTGGGAGGGGAAACTCAAGGATGGCCTGAACCAGCGTACACAGCCCAAACTGTCGAATTTAGGAGTGTCTCATATCACTTGAAACTGGAGTGAAATTAAGTTTTAGTCCCTTTGAGATCAAGGAGCACATGAAATCAGGCTGCTACCACTCCAAAGGCTGGGAAGAGTCCAAGCCTGACATTAGGAAAATTACATGGTGCAAAAATCGGGTCTTTTCCGCTCAGCGTGTGGGTCTGCCTGGGTAGGGTTCGGAGCAGGAGCCCTGGTGTGAGTTTGGGGGCGCAGCGAGGCCCAACGGGGGAGGGGGGCGCGAGTGCACGTCCCCCCGCCCGCTCGGGCGGCGTTCAGGCGCGAGCAGCTCAGCCAGCCTTGCAGAGGGAGCTCTCGGCAACTCTGGGGTCCCTTTGCTCGCAGCCGCAGCAGCGCCGCCTGCGCCACTCGGCGGAGACGGAGACCAGCGGCGGCAACGCGCGGACAGGGAGCAACCGCCGGGTAGCTGAGTGACTGGGGAAGCACACTGGGCGGCCGGGTAGGTTCCGGGACCGAGCGGACTGGAGGATGGGCAGCCCGAAACGCGTCCTTTGGGGTCTGACACCCTTAGGACACCGGGACCTGGCAGCGCGCGCGGCAGCACAGGGTCCCGAGCCTGGCGCCGAAGCCAGGGCGCGGAGGTCAAGCCCCAACCCGGGCCACTCGCCACGAGAGCGGAGGGCAGAGGGCGGGCCGCGGCCGGGCGATCAGCCGGGCCAAGAGCCGGCCTCGAGGGCAGAGACAAAGGAAGAAAAATGGAGTCTCCAGGAGCGCGGGCCTCTGTCGCCGCCGCCACCGCCGCCCGAGGCCTAGCGTGCAAGAAAAAGGAAGGCCTAGAGGGCGGGCGTGGAGGGGGGGCGGCCGGGCCGTGGCGGCGACGGGCAATGGCGGCGGCCGCGCCGCAGCAGGGACGGTAGAGGGAGACAAACACCCCCCGGCGGCGGCGCTGGCGCCGGGCAGCCAGCGCCGACCGGAGCGGCCCCATCGTGACACCTAGAGGCGGCCCGCGAAACCTCCTCCACCCTGGGCCCCCTTACCTCCGCGCCACACCCCCCGCGGCGCCCGCTCCGCCGCCGCTCCACCGCTCCGGCCACCCGGCGTCCCAGGCCGGCTCCGCGCGCCCGCACCGGCTACCGCTGCCGCCGCTACCGCCAAAGAAGCAGCTCCGCGCACGGTTTAATCGCTCCACAGGCTCGGACACAAAATGGCGGCGGCGCGGTGCAGTGCGCCTGCGTCGGCGCTGCCGGGGCCGCGGGTGCTGATAAGGGAAGGGACGGGTTGGGGGGGGCGGCCGGGCGGCGAGTAGAGGGCGGGGGAGGAAAGGTGAGGGGAGGGGTTGACGCAGGGCAGCATGGGAGGCTGCCCCAGGCGCCAACTTTCAAAAGCGGGCGCGATGGCGTCACGGGACGCGCCGCGAGTCGCGTAGTCACGCCGCACACGTCCTCCCCGGTCGCGCGTGGGCTCTCCCGGCTCCGTGGCGTCCGGTCTTCCTCTGGGTGTGGTTTTCTAGGCGGATGCTGCCACTCCTGGGCGGTCCCGGATTTTGTCCTCCCCGAGCCGGTTCGCTAGCAGCTCGCTCTGGCCCACTAAACCTGTAAAGGGTGGGAGGAATAGGGGTGGCTGGAGGAAGTCGCGTGGGGCCCTGCCGTGGAGTTGAGGAGGCTCCTGGGCTCGGCTCCGCCCAGTCTCCGCCCCAGCTGGGCCCGACCAACCCTCCTAACTTAGCCGGCGGCAGAATAAGGCCCGGCGGTTCCCGCGCGCTCGCAGTTCCCTAAACAGTCTGGCGCGAAAGAGCGGTGGCAAGGAGAGCTGTGCTTGTGTAGTGATTTTCGATGATCTCTCTACTCTAGACGAAGGCTTCCTAAAAACCGGGTTCGAGAGAAGAGGGCGAGGAGCTCCTCCGGTGTCCTGAGGTCGCCTCAGCCCTTAGAGGCAGAGAAAGACAAAACTTCACTCTTTTACACAATCACGGGAGTCATCTTTTGCAGAAAGGAGTTTCTGTATTCGACGCGGCGTAATTCTACATTTTAAAACGTGGTTTTTCTCGTCTTTGCCCGAAAGCTGTTAAATGCGCCATGGGTGGAGTCCCTCAAGCTCCTCCTGCCTAGGGAGGAGGACCCTGCCCTATCCCCGCGGTAAAATTAGCTGAAGTTGATTGCAAAATGTTGATGGCTTCGAGAGGAGTCTTTTGGTACTTGTGGGAATGTGACTGGAAACTTGTTACCAACTACCTTGCTTCAAATATCGCAGATAACAAAGGCACCCAGCCTTTGTTATCAAGGAAGTGGCTTCTGTTCTATTTAGACGATTTCTCTGTTGTGAAAATGCTGGCCCAATGTTGACAGTCACAGCCCCCTCCTCCCCAAGGCATCAGAAATCTGGATTTTAAAAAATGTAAAACCTCTAGATTTTTAGATGTTGAATCACACACACACACCCTGTACTGGGGGATTGAACCTGTGGCCTTGCACACTAGGCAAGCACTTTACTAGAGCCACATTCCAAGCCCTAAATTAGATGTTTTTAAACTTCATGAGCTGATTCAATTACAAGTGTCTTAGCTTATTACCCTTGACTTGGGGGAAAGAGAGATTCTAAGACCAGCTCCTGGGGCACTTCAATGTTAAGGAGGCTGAGAGGGAGCAGCCAGGAAGACAGAAGGAACTCTGAATTGTTGACTTGTGGAATCCAAAGACAAAGAATATTTCAACTAGGAGAAAAGGCATCAGCTATCTTATACTGCTTAGAGTTCTGGTAAACTTGGGCCAGAGGCATGACTATTGAATTGGTTACCTGGAGAATGTCATTGATGACGTTAGACCTATTCGAGTCAGTTAGAAATGTTGACTTAGTGACAAACATGGGTTGAAAAGTGAACAAAAGGGCTGGGGATTTAGCTTAGTGGCTTAAGCGCCTGCCTGGCAAGCTCGAGGTCGTGAGTTCAATCCCTGGTACAAAAAAAAAAAGAAAAGGGAATAGTGCACAGGTAAGCATCTTGAGAAAAGTTTTGCTGTGAAGGATGCAGAGAAATGTAGGGATTCCTGCGGAAGGATGTGCGGTCAAGGGAAGACAGTTTTGTTTTTGTTTTTTGTAGTGCTGGGGATGAAGCCTAACGCTAGGCACATACTAGGAAAGAATGACCACCAAGCTACATCCCCACTCTAGGGGAGGTGTTTCCAAGATGGTTGGGTTCATGAGCATGTTTATATGCCTTTAGTAGTAATACAGTGGGGATGAAAGGTGAGTGCTACAGGAAAAAGAAAAATGAAAAGAGGAGTGAAATCCGTGAGAGGATCTAAGGAAGCAGGAGAGACTGACTTAGAAACAAGGATGCTTCCTTTGATAGCAGGGGTAATAAAAGTGAAGGGAAAGTAAATGCAGAGGAGTGAGAAAGTCCTTATAAGACCACCTTGGTAGCATTGGGTGCACACTTAAGTTTTGTTGTTATGAGTTTAAAGTTAAACCAGTTGGCCCAGTATATGGTTTCAGCTATTTAGGTGCACACATCAAAGGAATGATTTGGTTTCTCAACATCAGGATCCCAGTTTTCTCACTCCTAATCCTATATCTAACCTAGATTAGTTACTATTCCAAAAATGTGTGCATTTGAAAAATTAATGTATGACTTTCTAGAAACCAAATTATCCCATCTCTTATGTACACATTAGCACTCAAGCATAAAGAAAAGGCAGATTTAGAGAAGAGAATTACCAGATACCTCTGGGATATTCACATTTTATATTTCCTTTATTAAGGAAACTAGTGCCTGGGAGGTACATTTTGGAACAGATACTAGAAACAGTAATGTTGACTTGCAGTGCTGACTAGCTTCTGGGATGCAGACACAGCTTAGTGGGAGAGTCCTTGCCTAGCATGCTCAAAACTCAGTTCAATCCCCAGTACCACAAATAAAATTAAATCCTTGGTGGGCTGGGGATTTAGCTCAGTGGTTTAAGCGACAGCCTGGCAAGCACAAGATTGTTCGATCCCTGGTACCAAAAAAATAAAATAAATCCTTGGCTTTTTTTTTTCTTTCTTTCATCTTTCTCCAGGATTTTACTTCATGTTATTTTTTTTTTCCAGGTACTAGGGATCAAACTCACAACTGTGTGCTTGCCAGGCAGGTGCTTATGCCGCTGAGCTAAATCCCAGCCCCACCTCATATTATTTTAAGAGTATGCTGCAAGAGTCAGGCATGGTGGTACATGTCTTTAATCCCAACATTCAGGAGGCTGAGACAGGAGGATCACTGAGAACCAGCTTAGGATACATAGTGAGTTCAAGGCTAGCCAGCTACATAGCAAAACTCTGTCTCAAGAACAACAATAACAAGAAAGTAAGCTGCAAGAATATCTTCTAGGGCCAGGCATTCAGTAGCACAGTGCCTGCCTGGCAAGTGCAAGGTCCTGAGTTCAATTCCTGGTACCAAAAAAAAAAAAACAAAACCTTTTAAGGCTTTAATGTAAGCACATACATGGTAGTATAATTGGAGAGTAAAACACCTCAACTATTTTTACAACCATATATTACATTAACCATATTTACAACTATATGACCTCTGAGGCATCAGTTAGCAATCAGTAATACAGCCACTGTTTTTGCTCTTGCATGGTGGCCTACCTTTACATTGTATACTTTTCTTTGCCTACTTTTACTTGCCCCAAACTCACTCTGCAGAGCCTGTTTTCCTACTTTAATGAAATTTTGCTACGGTGAAAAAAGAAAAACAATAATGGAGTCCAAGTGCTTGGAGCCTGATTTCTGAAGACAGGGATCCTATGTGCTGCTCTCACAGAAGGCTAATCATAGAGGAGAGCCAGAGGTCATGGCACACTCCTGTTATCCAGCAATCTGGGAGGCTGAGGCAAGAAGATTATAAATCGAACCCAGCCTAGGCAATTTAGTGAGACTCTCAAAAAACTAATAAGGGTCTGGAGATGTACCTCAGTGCCTGATTCAGTCACCAGTACTGCCAAAAAACCCCAAGAACAAACAAACAAAATTACTAGAAGGAACAAATGAACGTTTTCTTTATAGGGAATCCTGATGTGTCCATGGTTGGTGGAATCACCTTCCAAGACCAAGAAATGGAAAAGCCAAACCAAAAGGATAGGATATTTCAGGCTGGAAAGAAATATGCTGAAGCTGGATGTGGTGGCTCACCCCTGTAATACCAGCATTTGGGGAGGGTGAGGCAGGGGGCTAGCAAGCCTAGCCTGGGTAACTTAGTGATTTAGCAAGACCTTGTCTTTAAGGAAAAAAAAAAAAAGGGCCGGAGATGTAGATGAATGTGGAGGCCCTGGATTGTGTGGCACACACCTGTAAATCCAGTACTAGGAAGGCAAAGCTGGAGGATCACTTCAAATTTAAGGCTAGCCTAAACTACATAGGGGGAGCTTGTCTCAAAAACTTAAAAAAAAAATTTTTTTAGAAAGGAGAAAATGTAAGTGGAGCTCCTGGCATAGATCTAAATACCAGCACTCATACAATATACATACACTGTTACTCTTTCATTATACATTTCCAGTTACCTACTCTTATTCCCAACTCCTCCCTTTAGATTTAATCTTTCTAAATTTAATAGAATCAGTTGTTTCTGACCAAGTTTCTCCTGGCCTTAGAGGTATTCTTTCTGGGAAACATACCTCATGCTGTGACTCTCAGAACAGTTCTATTTCCAAGGTCTTCCTGGGCTCCCCTTTTTGTCCCATATAAAGTTTGCAGTAATTGTGATCATTTGCATGTTTTTTTAAGAATCTTTGAAACCATAGAATCTGCATATGTGTACATTTTCTAGGTAACAATGGGTAAGAACCTTCACTTCAATATAAGGCCTAAAGTTACATATGAACCCTTCTGTTGTCTCAGTGCCTATTGAAGACTTGTGACAAGTTATCCAGTTCAGCAAATTTTCTTTTCTTTTTGCAGTGCTGGGGATTGAACCCTGGACCTCCTGCATGCTAGAAAAGCATGGCACTTGAGTTGTCATTCAGCAATATTTATTGGGTACTTATTGTGTATACCAGTCTGTTTTAGTTGCTGAAGGTTCAGAGATCATTTAAAATGAATAGCCAGAAAATTAAATAAACCAGGTGTGGTGGCACACACCTATAATCTCAGCGTTCGGGCAGCTGGAGCAAGGAGAATTGCCTTGAGTTCAAGGCCAATATGGGCCCTATCTCAAAAAAGAAAAAAAAAAAAAAAAGAAAAATGAAATGACTTGCTCAGAGTCTCCCTCAATTTCTTGGCAAAACCAGAATGAGCACATGAGTACTCAGGTCTTTCATCCTACCCCCACCTCCTGAGTGCTGGGAGTGTAAGTCTCCACTACCACATCTGGTTCAGCATTTCTCTTTGTAGTGATCCTCTGGAGTTGATACTTCAGTTTTGAGACTATACTGGAAGGGGAAAGGAGGTCTTAGGTGTGCTCCAGGCCTTTTCTCTCCCTGACATCTCCAGTTTTTTGTTTGTTGGCTTGGTTTTAGATAGCAGCTCAATAAGTGCCTAAATTGCCCAGAATAGGTTCAAACATTTGATCCCCCTGCCCTAGCCTCCTAGAGTGCTGGGATTATAGGCATGTGTCACCACACTTTTTTTTTAATGCTTGCTGGAGATTGAACTCAGGGTGCCTTGTGTATGCCAAGCACATGCTGTACCACTGAACTATACCTTTCAGTCCCTCACTTCTCCAAATTTTCTGTGATCTTTTATTTATTTATTTATTTATTTGTACAGGGGATCGAACTGACAACCTTGCACATGCCATGCAGGTACTTGTGCCACTGAGCTAAATCCCTGGCCCTTCTGTGGTCTTTTTTAGGGAAAAAGGATTTTTGCCCTTAAACTAAGTTGGACAATACTGCTTCAACCCAAAGGAGGGGCTTTATTGCAGAAATTTCAGGCAATTTGGGCAGGCAGGTAGCAGAGGTATTGATCTATAAGTAAGTCCTGAATAACTGCTCAGAACCCAGGTTTGTGCTGCAGACAATAATGGAAATTGATGCTCCTGAGGGACGTGTTTTGAGTTTCCAGGCTTTTGCCGCATTGAACATATGGTACTTCCCTGCTCAAAATGTCTTAGGATTGCTTTTGAGACAAGGCGAGGACATCAGTAGGAGACTTAGATACAGGGATCCCAGAGCTATGCAAATTTTAGAGTTATTCATTAAAAGATATGTCTTGACTACTGTTTTTCTGGCCTTGTCTTCTGGGGATAAGAGATATGAAGCCTGCTCAAATAGAGAATTGCCTGGGTCCATGCCAGACTTGATGAATTTGAGCTTCCACAGTAATTCTCAGGCAAATCTTAGAACTGAGTATGTTGGAAATAACTAACTGGATTTCATTTACAAGAAATACTCAGACTAGGCAAACCTAAAGAGACAGAAAATAGATTAATGGTTACCTAAATTAAGGAGTGGCCCCTGGCATGGTGGCTATGTGGTGGTTTTTTGGGGGGATGGGGTGTTGATTAAAATAGTCTAAAATTTGTAGTTGCTGAAAAGATTAGCTTTAAAAAGAATCCATGTTGGGGGCTGGGGGTTTAGTGCAGTGGCATAAGTGCCTGCTTGGTAAGTACAAGGTCATGAGTTCGATCCCTGGTACCCAAAAAAAAAAAAAAAAAAAAAAAAGTTCTGTAAAAAAAAAAGAAGCCATGTTTTAAAAAAAGTCTAAAATTAGGTAGGGATATGGCTCAGTGGTAGAGTTCTTGGCTAATATGCACAAAGGCCCGGGTTCAATCTTTAACACTACAAAAACAAACAAATAGTACAACTCTGAGTATACTGGAGGCCATTGAATTGTACATGTTATGTGGTTAATTATATGGTATGTGTATCTTCAATAAAGCTGTTAAAAAAAAACTGGCAGGCATGGTAGCACATTTCTATAGTCCCACTACTTGGGAGACTGAGACAGGATTGCTGCAGGTTAAAGACCAGCCTGGGCTACATGGTGAGTTGAAGGCCAGCCTGCACTACATAGCAAGACTCTGTCTTGATAGATAGATAGATAGATAGATAGATAGATAGATAGCAGTTGTAATGGGATAGGATTATTACACCAGGGCAAGTGCAGGTACAACTTCTGAAACAATGTGTAATGACTCAGTTAAGAGCTGTCTTGAGCTGGCATGAGCATGGCAACAGAGGGGTGGGAACAACAGACTGGCAGGAGCGGTACCAGGCCCAGGCCAGTGAGCCCTGCAAGTTGTTCGGGGAGGTTCCACTACAAACTAAATAATTAGAAATAAAACGAGAAGTGAAAAACTCAAAGGGCTTTATGAGCCAAATGAAATGGGCTAGGCTTTTCCCACAGAGAAGGAGGACCTGTAGTGGTAGCATTATCTTTTAGTAATTACATCATGGAGAATAGACCAAACAGGCAAGACCAGAGGCAGGAAGCCTGCATCAAGGCAGTTTTAGTGTCCAAGTGAGAGGACACTGAACCTGAGTCCCGAACCTGAGTATTGCCAGTGGTGATAAACAAGTAGATGAAGTTTAGAAATGATTACTGGGGCCGGGGATTTAGCTCAGTGGCTTAAACACCTTCCTGGCAAGCACGAGGTCATGAGTTCAATCCCCGGTACCAAAAAAAAAAAAAAAAAGATTACTGGAATTTAATTGAGAGAGTTATGATTACTAGGATGCAGGGGCAGAGAACAGAACCCAGCTGTATGGCTTGGGTACTGAGATAGTGATCCCAAGAGCCTTAAAAAACAAGTTTTGAAATGCTGACTTTGATTTTGAGCATGTTGAATTTGATGTTAAAAAGGAAGTGTTCAGGCAAGCATGTGGCACACACCTGTAATCCCAGGATTTAGAAGGCTAAGTCAGGAGAATCACTGTGAGTTTGAGGCCAGCCTACACTACATCATGAGGTTGAGGCCTAAATGAATTACATAGTGAGACCCTGTCTCAAAAGAAAAAAGAAAAGAAAAGAAAAGAAAAGAAAAGAAAAGAAATTCAGAGGTGACATAGGTATTAGACATAGCAATTCAGCTGCTGTAAGTCATCATTTATCAAGTGTTTTCTGTATAGTTTTGAGTATATGGCACGTTCAGAGACAACAGACTTGACCTTTGATATCAAACTTAGATTAGTGACTTTCATCTCATCACAACCTGCTGGAACAAGAGGCTCCCCACCCTTCTTGCAGACCAATGACAGTCATTTTCTTAATGTTAGATCATGCTTTCTTAGCAGTTTATATGAGGCACTGGAGTCTTCCCAAGCTCACCCTCCTGTATCATCCAGGCCTAGAAAAGCTGGGTTCAGCAGCTGCAAGAGCCTCCTGTCCATGGGGGATGGATGGCCTGAACAGGACACTCCAGGGTTGTCTGTAGGATGGAGGGGAGGGAGGGAACATGACATATGTTTGGGGTTCAGCAAGTTGTACCCACACAGCAGGCACAGAAACATACAAGGAAGGCACCCCCCACTCTGTGGGTGAGACAAAGAAGCAGTCCTTTTCCCATGTGCCAGCCCATCTGCTTCTTTGCCTTCACAAACATGTCCTTCTTTCTTTCTTTTTTTGGTTCTCTGCAGCTTTGAATACATGAGGAAGAAGAGTGGGAGACAAGAGGAAAAATAAGGTTGGAAGAGGGCAGGAGGAAAGGAGGGGTGTGAAGGTAGGATTCACCTACAACCAACACAATAAATTCTACTCTATGCCAACTCAGCCTGCCCCCTGCCTTTTTTTTTTTTTTTTTTCAATGTGCATAGCAGTTTCCTCTGGGCAGAGTCCTGATGTTGGCCAAGGTATAGTTGTGGATTAAAGTGATGGGGCACCTGTCAGCGTGTCACGGGCCTTGGAGAACCACTTTCACCTGCCCCTTCACTGGGGCACAGGCTCCAGGACAACTGGGCACAGGCTTTCCGTGCCTTGGTATGTGTGATTCCAAGGGCATCAGGCTCTCAGTTCTTCTGCGTCTGGGAAACAAGTGTCTCCCCAGCCTGCATGACAGCAAGATAGGAGGTGGCGGGAAGAACTTTGAGCAGCTTTGCCTGTGTAAAGATCTGTGGGGAGACACCTGTGGGGTTGAAGGTATGAGAGGAGGTAGGACAAGTGTCCTCCTGCCTTCTGCCATCTCACAGACTGGGACCTGGGCAAAGGACAGAAAATAACCAGACTTCAGATCACAGATGGAAAGGGATCAAATGGCTGTCCTGGAATTGATTCATGCTGCTCTGAGGCAGAAAGCCTTAAAGGGCAAAGGCCTGAGGGTCTATTCCCTGTTGCTGTAGACTGATAATTCTTTACCCTACTGTGCTTACTGTATCCTAATTCTAGCTCCTGTGCACCTTGACTGTCACACCCACCCTCCACTAAAGCTAAAACTCAGCTTTGGTCCTCCTTGTAGAGGACAAGGGTATTCTTTTCCTTCCCACCATTGGAAAGTAGAGATTTTCAGTGACATTAACATTTGGCCTCTGGCTGGGATGAATTTTCTCTCCTCCATATCATGCCCAGACCTTTCCCTGTCCTGTGGATTGAGCTGTGAGTGTGTGCTGGCTGTCACCCCAACTGCACTTTCCCAGGACCTGATTAGCCAGTGTTTGCTTCTTCTTTCCCCACCTACCACCCTGCTCGTGGGCCTCTATTAGGGTTTCAGGCTTAAGAGGGTCTTGGTGGTTCTGGGCCTGCAGTCTCCTGCAAGGGCCCAGAGGGCAAAGCTGTGACCAATTTTAGGCATTGGCTTGATCTCTGTCATTTCTTATCTATGCTTACATCCCAGCTGACCACCAAAAATGTTGAACTGCACTGTCCTAGCCTTCATGGTTACAGAGGGAACACAAGAGCTGTGCCAGTGTGAATGCTGTTTGCCTCCCCCACTGGTCTGCCTGGTGCTACCCGTGAGCCACCTGCATCCACACACAGGTGTTTCCTGTGCTCCTTCCTGTTGCCCGTTTTTTTTTTTTTTTTTTTTCACAGTGGCTTCCCCAGCAGGTGGCTAAGGCCCCAGCCAAACCTCTTTATACACAGCTCTAAACACTGGGGGTAGGGCTCCAGGGATCTGGGTCACCTCCCCACCCCCACCCATGGCTGTTGGCACCTCATTGGCTCTTCTGGAGTATGGGCACACATACATTCCCTGTGACAGTTCTGTGCACATGCTGTTACACTGCTGTTGCTACCATTATAGACACTGGGATACCAGGGGGGCTGCCCATGCACTGCCTCTCTTGTCCCTGAATAATGGAAGTGCTGAAGGAAGAGGGAAAGGATAGGGTCTGTTTCTTTAGCTGTGGGCATGGGCTTCTCTTAGGCTTTCCTTAGAACAAGTCACACCCCACCCACAAGTTCCTCTCTCGAGACTCTTAAAACTCCTGGGTAACATATTCCTGTGTCAGGCAGCTTGCAGTGGGGCAGGGCCCCCTCCTGGGAGCTCTGCCTCCCAAAGCAGCATACTCTGCTGGCCATCGGGGGCCACAGGGTTCAGCAGATTTGTTATTACAGAGAAAGCAGAAATTCTGGGAGGGAAGGGATTTGCTCTCTGGGGTCACATGGCAGTTATCCGGGTCTCTGGGCTCCCATGCCCCAGCTCCTCTTCTAGGCAAAGATCTCTGCTCCCTTCTCACCCTCCTGGAGCTCCTTCTGCATCTTTGTAGGAAGCTGCCTGGGCAGAAGGGAACACCCAGAAGCCTGGCATTGACTGGTGAGGTACTGCTGCCCTCTTGTGGCCAGAAGCTCAGCCATACCATGTCAGATTTTCCTGCCTGCTTCCTCTCTGCCCAAAACTGGCACCCTTTGGCCCTTCTCTGGAACAGCTCCAGTCAGACCCACTAGGGGCTCACAGTTCCCAGGACTAGCTTCAGGCTGTCACCTCAGCAACACCTCCCACTCTCTTCCCCTACTTTCCTTTCTAAGCCCAGTTAACCTAGCCTTTGTGCTTTCTAGTACCAGGATTTCCAGGGCAGATACACAGGCACCTGGCACAGCTAAAGCATGGACACACTAGTGTCAGAAAGGACACATAAGAGTTTTAGAACAGAGGATCAGGAGTGCAACAGGCCATGTAGGAAAGGCATTTTTTTTTAATTTCTGTAAAATTCTGTAAATAAAATACAAAACCAGGGGATGTGGTGAGGCAGAGGCAGGGTAGCCAGGCCCTGGACACTGTTGTGTCAAGGGACATGCTGAGCTGAGGCTGGGAGGCACTTGACTGCAGGTGCTGACTCTACCAACCCCAGGGGCAACTGAATATATTAGATTTTTACTGATAGGAATCTGTGGGGAGGGGTGTCTGGAGTCAGCCCTCACCTTCCCTGCCCATGCCTGGTAAGCCCTGAAAGTTGAGGAAAGGGCTCTAGGAGGCAGTGGGTAGAGTTTAGAATGCTGTGCTGGCCATGCTGCCAGGCCCAAAGATGCGGGGCAGGGCATCCAGTGATTCCTCCAGTCGTCGATGGGCAGACTGTCCTTCTTCTCCTGAAATGGATAAAAATGGAATCATGAGTGGCCACAGTTTCCTGGTCCTTCTATTCCAATCACAACTCACCTCTCCTCATCAGCCCAGATGTCCCAGAATCTTCTTAACCTGTGTCTCTCATACTCCAGTCTTACCACACTGCTGCAGGCTCTGCCGCGCAGCTTCCCTCACAGCTTCTGTGTCTGTCTGACACAGGTACACCAGGGGCTCAATGCCTTCAGGAGCCTATCAGGGAAGAGAACACTGAAGTAAGCTCAATGGAGCAGGTGGGAAGTGCCCAGGGTAGTGGAGCTGGAAGTGTAGAGAAAGGGATAGTGGGTTGGTGGGGGTCACCTTGATGCAGCCCAGGGCCAGGCAGCCAGCCACTCGAGTATGCACATCTTCATCTTCAAGCTGGTCCAAGAAGCACAGGAGGGCCTGTGCAAGGTTGAAAGGATAGACTTAGCCAAGCACAGGGGGTCCAGACCACAGCCCTTGCCCTCAAAGGAGCTGTGCCCACTCTCACCCTCTCCCGGAAGGCAGGGCCCAGCGACAGGCTCCGGAGCTGAGTGCTAACAGCAGCCATGACCTTGTTGTTGCCATGGACAAGCAAGGAGCTCAGGGCCCGAAGTCCATCCTTTTGCAGCCGTCCTTCAGGTGCCAACCTCAAGGCCTTCAGCACAATAGCCTGGTCATCAGAGTTCAGATTCCGTACCAGTAACACTGAAAGAAGGAACAGGGTGTTGGACAAAGGCAAGGAGTCTCTGAGGGTCTTGTCCTTCCGTCCTTATCTACACCCTCATACCCACCCACAAGATTAGACCATTTTGCAATCGGGGCCACTGCCTCACCCTCCTCAGCAGTCTCAGTCACATAAGCCTCCATGGAGGTGCTGTCCAATGCTTCCACGTAACTCCAAAACTGAAAGATGGTGAGCTGCTCCCCAGGACCTGGCTGGGGCCTCCTAGGCAGCTTGTGCCCTAGAGCATCCTCAAGGAATTTCACACAAACTGCAGGAGGCAGTGGCACATGAGTCAAACCCATTCATTTGGGAGAAAGAGAATGCATTCAATCCCACAATCATGTCCAGGGACTCCTTTTTCACACCCTACCTATCTGTGCCCAAACCTTCATTCTTTCTCACTTTTTCCCACAGCTTGCATGTCTATGAGTAAGTACTAGGCCTTCCTTGAGGTCCGTATCACTAGGGAGCCAAGAAAGCATGCAAGGGGCAGGTAGGCAGATCACTTACCAGCCTCAGCTAAGCCTGGCTGGCGCCTGGACAGACGGGCACCATATTGGCTGCAGAAGGTGAGGAGCAGCTGCTCCACAGGACAGATGAAGGGGCTGAGTCCCTCTGTGCACTGGTCCCAGAAGATCAGGAAACCAGGCCTAGAGACTGAGAACTGCACCACTGTGAAGTCAAGCAGGAAACCATCACAAACAACAGGTGGGTTAGGGGAAGTCAGGCATATAAATTGGGGTAGGGTGAGATAGGAGCTTTCGGGAAGACACCAGAGCCAGAGCCCAACAAGGAGGCTTTTACCTTCCTGGGCAGAAGTGGCAGGGATTTCCCATACCCTACTGAGCTCACACACTGCCTCAAACACTCGGGCTTCCCGCAGTAGCCGCTCCAAGGCCCATGCCTCCTGACAGCGCAGGGGCCCAAATGTGCCCAGTTTCTGGAAGAAGGGTAGATAAGTAGCACAGATCTCAAGAAAAGGTTGGGGAGGATGAGGACCTGGGACTACAAGTTGCAGCATGCTGCAGGAAGAAGCATGGCAGTTATTCCATTCAGCATGAGTCAAATGCCAGGGTCTTGGGGTACTGGGAGTGTGGAACTCAGAGAAGGTACAGAGGGCCAGGACTGGAGTGCATTGCTCCCAGGGGCAATAGGTTATGAGAGAGAGGTGAAGGGAGGGAAAGGAAGAGAAGGGAAGACCCCTAGCCTTACCAGCAAGAGGTGACTGCAGTGGTACAGGTGCTGGACCAAGGCAGCATCCAGAGCTGGACAGCCCGTGCTGAGGGGGTGGACACTGAGTGAGTCTATGCTGTCTTCTGCCCCAGCCTCCAAGCTGCTTGAGGGCCTGGAAAAAAATGGGGCCAACCACCCCAAGAGCACACTTCACCACCTTGTCCACAGTGTTTATTAAATTCTGCCCATCCCATAACAGAAAAACAGACAATGCACAGACAACAGACAATAGGTAAGTTTACAAAAGACCTCCAAGAGAGTGAAGGGGATGTGATCAGCAGGTAGTAATGGGGGTCTTTGGTCAGCCTGCCCAGTGCCACTTCCAGTTAGGACCACAGGGGCTCCTGGGAGTTGGATGGGCAGGATTAGAGTTGCAAGTGGGATGTCTGTGAAACATGGATTGCAAGGAGTGCAAGGCATGGGGCTCTGCCCTGGGAAGCAGCAGAGGGAGAAGGGACTGGGAACAACTCTCAAATGGAAATTGGTGAAGTTCACTCTGGGATTGAGAGCTGAGGGACTGGTGCCTCCGGAGGAGTTGAAGTAGAGACAGAGGGGGCCGATGCTTGGGGATAGGCATTGAGAGAACTCCTTCACAGGGTAGGTCCAAGGTGAGGCCATGTGAAAGAGGGGCAGGTGGCTCCCTAGTCGCTGGGGATCGGTGGGGGAGGCAAACATTGCAGAAATGAGTAGGGCAGCCAGAAGCTCTGGGGACAGATGGAGTTGAAGATGTGGGCAACAAGGACACATGAGGTATACAGAGAGGGGTGGGCAGTCTATCTTCACATGCTCCACCTGGCCCCACCTCACCTGTTCTTGTCTTACCCTCCTCCCAGCTCATCTCTTCCTCCTCTAACCTTTATCTCTTTTCCCTTTCATTTCTTCCCCCTTGTTTGGCTCATCTTGCCCAGCTTTCCCACCTGTCCCCAGAACCATCATTGTCTTCATCTTCATCTTCATTGAGGAAGCTGAAGCTCTCCAGGGCATGCTCCACAGTGATGCTGAGACTGGAGGCCCGGCTGCGAGTCAAGCCTTGTCTCTGCTGAGGTTATAAAGGTCAGAGCTATTCCCACTGCGTGACCCTTTTTTGTGCTGCCCCAGCCCAATCCAGCCCAGCCTTCCTCACCATAAGCAGACTCTCCAGCCGAGTCACCTCCTGCTCCAGGCCTTGCAGCTCAGGGAACTGGCCCCGGTAGTCATCCAGGGCAGCCATTAAGGCCCCCAGGGCATCCTCCAGCCTCTTGTCCCCAGCCCTTCCAGCTGCCCCTATGACTGGAGCTTGAGTAGTCATGGCCAGGCTAGGTTCTGAATGCTGGGGTTCAGGGACTAAGGGGGAGGGAGAGGGACTTAAGTTCTGAATAATAGGCTCTGGGGGATCTGGGATAGGGCTTGTGAGTTTCCGATCAGAACAGGCAGAATTTGGGTACAATGTACTGGGGGTTGTGGGGTCTTCTTGAGTATAGGAAGTGGAGGCTGCCTGGCTACAGGGCAAGAGGTCTGTGCCTGGGAGGGTAGGGCCTGCAAAGGGGCTGGGGACTATAGCAAGGTCTTGAGAAGACAAAAGGCTTACAGTTGTAAGGGTGGAGCTTGTAGTGGTCTGGATTGGGGCCATAGCATTTGCGATAGGAATTACAGTGGTGTGAGCTGATACCTTGGTTTTGTGGGTAAGGGTTGTGGTAGCAGGAGTGAGGCTTGAAGTAGTATGGATGGGACTTGTGTTTTGTGTAGAGCTTGTAGTTGTGTGTGTGTGGCCTGAGGTGGGGTGGGTGGAGCTTGGGGTAGGGTGGATAGAGCTTGGGGTAGAGTGGGTGGGACTGGGGCTTGGGGTAGTAGGGTGAGTAGAGCTGGGGCTTGAAGTAGTAGGGTAGGTAGAGCTGGGGTTTGGGGTAGTAGGGTGGGTGGAGATGGGGCTTGAAGTAGTAGAGTAGGTAGAGCTGGGGATTGGGGTAGTAGGGTGGGTGGAGATGGGGCCTGGGGTAGTCGGGTGGGTGGAGATGGGGGTAGAGTGAATAGAACTTGTAATAACGTGGTTGGCACTTGGGGCAGTAAGGGTGGGGCTGATAGTGGTATGAATGGGGCTTAGAGCAGTGTGGGTAGGGATAGTAGTGGTCTGGACTGGGCCTGCACTACTGGAGTGAGGGCCTGTAGTGGTGAGAGTGGAGGACATGGGCTTATGAATAGAACCTGCAGTAGTAGAAGCAGGGTTCCGAGCACTGTTCATAGGGCTTATGGCACCACAGGTGGAGCTTGTGGCAGTGTAGGTGGGGCTTGGCAGCTCAGAAGAGCTAGAATCTATGGCCTTATGAATTGAGTCCAGGTGTACAGATGGGGCAGGATCTATGGATGTGAGAGCAGAACTGGATGTCCTGAGGGTGGGGCTTATGGCAGAACAGCCCATGTTGGGGGTAAGGGGAGCTTGACTAGTGTGTTCCCCATGGGTGGGATCTGGGTGTGCAGGTGGGTTACAACCCTGGGCTAGGGTTTCTGAGCTCACAGCCTCCACTGAAGCTTCAGCCAGGGCAGCATCCACACTGGCCTCACTGATGTGGCTCAGAGTCCGGCTGTAGGGAGCATGCCCATTGGCCAGGGCTGGGCCCGTGGCCCCCTCCTCATCCATGGGCTTAAAGCTAGGAGTCTCAGTCGTGCGGAAGGCAACTTGGATGGACAGAGGCTCAGTCTGTTGCACTAGAGGTCTGGGGGTTGATGAATGTCGGGCAGACCCAGATAGCTGTGGGCTGGATGAGTCATCTGAAGATTCGGATGACAGGGACCATGCTGTCCCATTCTCTAGCTCCTCCTGTCGCCTTAGCATGTTCTGAGAGAAAGAGAAGTAGATTTTAGGACCATCCCTAAAAATCCTCTGGGAGGTAGTAAGGCTTGGTCTGGGCTGTGACTCACATAGAAGGCCTGCTCCCGAAGTGAGGGTGTGTCTGGTGGGCTCTGGCTATAAGTGGAGAAGCGTTTAGTGACAGTGGAGGCTTTGTTGACAGTAGAAGTAGCTGAGGGCTGGTCATCCTTATCAAAGGGGCTGGGGAGGGAAGAGAACTCCTGTTGGCAATGCCAGAACTCTCCTGCCCCTGCCCCTAAACCCTTCAGCCATACCAACCTCCATGTAACTTCTAGGCTGAGCTTGATGGTGCCAAGGTCATTGATATCCACAGCTACAACCTGAGGCAGGGCGGTGAACAAGTCCTTGGTCTCACAGGAGACACTGCCCACAACTACATGGTTGGCCAGACCCTTCAGTTCTGTCACCTAAAGCCAAGAGTACACGGTAAGGTCACATGAGTACAAGGGCCATGAGCTCCTGGGTCATCAGAGGTCTGGATTTGCATAGAAGTTGTAAGATGGTCATAGGGTTAAAAGACTACTGAAAGGTTATGAGGATGGGATTTCTGGGAGTCATGGGACCACAGAACCTTGAAGCAGTCTGAGAGCAAGGTCCATATTTACAGAGGTTCATATTGGTAGGGCCATTGATCTCAGGGGTCCATAGCTTTATAGGGGCTCAGAGGATTAAGTATTCACCAGGTCAAAAGATCATGGAGAGGTTACAGGGTTAGGAGACCATGAGATATAGGAGTCATGAACATTTTTCTCAAGGCCATAGGGATCATGAAGAAATCCATAAAGGTCATGGTCACAAGAGTAAGGTTTTCAGAATCAAAGTCATAATGGGTTCACAAGGTTATGGAGTTCACAGAACCAAGGTGTCCTGTGGATCTGGGCAGAGGAATCACCTTGATGGACAGGAATTCCATGAGCAGAGGAAGAAAGACAGTTTCTTCACTGTCCCACACCTGCTTTCCACTACTCTCAATGCGGCCCCGTAGTTTCCAGCGCTGACGACCATATTTCATGCAGATCTGGGGAAACAAGACAGGATGAGGCAACCCTAGGCAACTTTTGACAGTTTCATCCCAGCCCTCCTCTCCATAGCCTCCTACCTCATACTGATCACCCACGCACAGCCTGGCAAAGCCAGCCAGCCCTGGAGTAGGGGGAGAAATAGATGAGCCATGTTGGCAGGGCCTGAGCACATTTTCTTCTGCCTCCTACCTGCCCCCACAACCCAGTACCTTTCATCCGGAGATGAAACTCGCCCAGCTGTGCCTCCAGCTCGCTCTCCAGCAGACACATGCTCTGGGAAGGAGAAGCAGGAATAAAAGAGAATGCTGTAAAAGTCTGCTCTCATCAGCCTGGCCATACCCTGTATTTCTACCAATAGCATTCCTCCCTTACCTCTGTGTATTCTCGATGACTCCGAGTGGCCTCAGCCAGGCTGTCCCTCGCCTCTCGGCTCCCCTGAGACCCTGTACTATAAGCACGAACCATATTGTAGGCACCATCCCGGAGACGCCGCTGGACACAGTATGCTTCATATAGCTCATCAATCTGGGAAGGTAGTAATAGGGGAATTATAACTCACCACTGGAGCTCCTCATTTAGGGCCTAGCAAACACCTCCCACCCCATTCTTCCTATGTTATCCCACCACCATCCCTCTGTATGTATGCTGCACAAAGTACCTTACTGGCATGGAATTCCAGTCGTCGTAGGAAGCGTTCAATGGACTTGACTTGCTGGGGGAAAGGTGAGTCAGAAGGGGTCTGAGGCCCAAGGCCCTTTCCCCTCCCCATGAGCCAACCCCTTCCAATACTATTGTATATACACTCACCTTGTCCAAGTCATACAGGAAGCCCTACGAAGGAGATGAGGGAGAAGAGATGTGCTACCTAGGAGGTATGAGGACCCTTGCCCACCCACACCCATCCTTCTACACCCAGCAGAACTGCTCCATTCCCTCTTTTGGCAAGTCCTGATCACTTCCCTAAGGAAGACCATGGCCTTCTCTTTAGTACCATTACAATTTACTCTCCTGCTATCATATTGTGGGGGGTCTGACCTCTACTATTGGAAGCTTCTGTGAGCAGAAACTGGACTGTAAGCAAAAAATGCACAGGAAAAAAGTTGGGGCTATAAATCCTCTCAGCCCTTCCTAATACTCCCTTTTGTACTCATACTTGGACTCAGTCATCCCAGAAAATAGCCCAGATTTCACACAAGGATGGCCCTGCCCAGGCCCCACACCACACACAAAGGGCATTAGACCAGGGCATCCCTAACATCACTCACCAGCCGAGAATTCCTCTTAGACTCCTTTATCTGCCCCTGGAGCTTCTCTTGCTCTTGCTGGTGTACTTCCAAGTAGGCTCTGGGAAAAAAAGGTGACAGAGTCAATTACCCTTCGTTTTGTTTCTTTTTTTGTTTGTTTTGTTTTTTGAGACAGGGTCTTGCTATGGAGTTCAGGCTGGTTTGAACTCACTATACGTTCCAGGCTGACCTTGAACTCACAGAGATCCTCCTGCATCAGTCTAGGATTACAGGTGTGACACTCAGTTCAGTTTACCTTTCAGACTCCAATGCCCAGGGTACTAACAGCAAGCAGGAGGTGTCTGGGACAGGTCCCTACTAGCAGAGATGAGGGGATTGAGGAGGGATCTTAGGTCAAGGGCTGCGCAAAAAGTTGCTTACTTACGTCAGGCCCCGCTTAAGTGCTGTGTACACCAGATCTAGCCGTTCTGGCTGTGGCACCTTCGGGGCTGGGTGGGCCACAGCAAACATTCTAGATACCCGGGAGAGCGCTGGGGCCTTCCGAGGGGGCCCTGGCGGAGGCGGGCTGAAGACCGGGAAGCTCCTTAAGAAGAAGGTGCTCTTCAGAAAGGAATGAACAGAAACTTCCCCATAACCTCTCTACACACCCAGTCCTGACCTCATCCCTTGACACCATGCACCACCACCTCCACCCGTCCACTGCGTACCTGGGCCCTCGCTTGTGACTGCAGAGGACACCTGCGAAAGACTGGCTCCTACTGACCCGGGCACTGAGCAGGCGGCGCTGCGGCCTCACCGACAAGGACATCATAGAATGAGTCCGAGCGGGGCTCCCTGGAGGTGGGAGAGAAGGGGTTGTGGAGCACCGGTTGGGTCCCTGAGGTCCCCTCCCCAAGCCCGCGTTGTAGGGCTGGGGCTGGTCCTTCCTAGTCACCAGGTACAGATGCCCCAGTGGGCTTGGGTCTAGATACTTTCAGGCCTACTGGCCCCACTGTTAATGACAGGGAAGCCGCGGGTGACTCGGCCTCGGACTCAGCGTGGCCTCGGCTCAGCCCCTACTTCCTGCCGAGGTGCGGGCTCCGCCTGCTGCGGGGCAGGAAGGGGGGGGGTCGCGCGGGGACCCTCCCCTGGCTGGGAAGGGGCAGGAAAGGGGCGGGGCGCGCGAAGAATGTGCGGAAGCGCCTGTTTACCCGGGGGCGGGGCGGCCTTCCCAGCTCTGTCCCAGACCGCCCCCCTAAGAGGACGAGCAGCCAGGGTCCCTCACCCCAGGAGGCCGCGAGAGGTGGAGCGGGGCAAGGCGCGCCCTGAGCCCCGCAATGCTGCTGGACAGGACCGGCCTGCGCAGCCTGTGTTCCCGCGACCCTCACCCCCGCCTCCGGCTTAACAGTTCACTGGATTCCCACCGGCCCCCAGGCGCCACGACGCCAGAGCCCTCCAGACAGGGCTTCGGGGATTCCCAGGGTGGGGTGCAGTGACGGGAAGTGCTCCGCCCCCCTCCACCTTCCCGGGGATCTGACCTGGAAACTGAGTCACGGACGCGCACCCTAACCTCTAGCCCTAGGTGGGTAGAGATTCTCGGCAGACCCCCGACCCGCCCGGCGAAAAACGCACTTCTGGCCCCCAGAATCCGGCCTGAACCCCTATGGCCCGCCCCGGAGCCTTCGCAGCGCCTGGCCGGGTCTTACCTCTCTTCTTCACGTCCATGGTAGGTCCCGGATGGCCTCAAACTGCGCTCTCCCCGTGCCCCGCGCCTCCACCGGCCCAGGGCCACTTGGTGCTGGCCCGCTGGGCTCCGCGCTAGTGCCCAGCAGCTCTGGCTTCGGCTTCGGCTCCGCTCGGCACCTCCCCCCCGCCCAGTTCCTGCCTCCTGACTCAGCCCGCCGGGATGGGCGGGACAGGCTGGACTAGGGGGACACAGGCCTTGACCCATCTGGCCTCCCAGGAGGGGTGACTAGCGGTTCCCCTCTGGGAGAATTCCGGCAGGGAATGGAGTCAGGATGAATACGGAGATGGATACAATGACGGTGTAGGAGGGCACAGAACGTAGCACACTCTTAAGAGTGGCTGTTGAGGGGTGCTGAGAGAAATCTGAACATACAGAGGGCTGAGTTGGGGTTCTAAGTGTACAAAGTTTGGAGAGTAGGGCCTGGGGATTCTGAGCGTTGGAACTGTACCAAAAGAGAGCAGAGAGTAGAGTGCTGAGCATGAGGGGTCTGGGAAGCTAAGATGAGTTGCTGCCCCAAGAAAGATGCAAAAATGAAAGTGGTGCAGAGAATCCCACAGCCCTCTGTACCACCCCACTCATACACCTACAAGAAGGGTGCTTGATCTGGATACTCCCTCTCCTCCCAGGCCCACGAGAAATAATCAGGTCCCACTGCCTAGCCAGGGCCCCCTCTCTAGTGGAAGCTGCATCCTAGGGCTAAGATTCCCATTCTTCTAGCCCCATGCTCACATGGGCTACTCAGGCCCTGAATTTCCTTGGCTCTTTTTCACCTCCTATATCTCTTGAATATTTTTTTCCATCCCCAGCATGGGTAGAGGCCATCATGTGCAGGGTCCACTGGGACACCCCATCCCCTGATCCTGGAAGGGCTGGATGCTCCTCCCACCCCATATACAATCTTGCACCTTGAGGACTAGTTTTGACACACTGCATTCTTTCTCTCCTAACCCAAGAGGGACTAAGGGTCTGCATTTGCAATAAAATTGCCAACTCCTCTGCAGATTCAGCTACAAGAGGTTGAAGGAGCCCAGTTTTAGAAATGCTATCCTTCCTTTTTTTTTTTTTTAATTTATCCCTCCTTGAAGACTGGATACCATGTATCCATTGGTGATCCATACATTCCCATGGATTGACCCCCAACAATAGCCTCTCTGCTCCTGTTAGCCATCCCCACAAGGGACACCGTGGCCTGACCACATGCCCTGGATTGCCCCTTTGCTAAGTCATGACACCATGTACAACCTCCAGGCTCTCTCCAGTACCTCACCTCCTCACTTGCTTTTTACCTGAGACTTCTGGTCTCTGACAGTCATCAGCTGTCTTATTCAACTATTCACTTACGACAACCTATGCCAAGCACGTGCCAGTCACTGGAAATACTGCCCAGAATTTCAGACACCACCCTGCATGGAGCTCACAGTCCAACTCTTCTTTATTCCTCTCTGCCAGCTTCGTCCTACCTTCTCTTCCCTACCTTCCTTGCATATCCTTCTCCCAGCCTGCATCTACAGCACTTTTTCATCATCACTTCTCTGCTACTAGTATCTTCAGCTCTCATGCCTCTGCTACCTGGCAGAAACCAACCATGCAACCAAACTCCCTATCTTCACTCCCTGCACACAGCCTGGTAGCCAAGGGTCTTGGCACAGCAGCCTGGCTGGAACCACAGAACAGTTCTCAACCTCAGCCAGGATCTTACTCTCCACCTGATAAATCCTTCTGTATGACCCCAACCCCTTGCCCTTCTCACAGAAGATGTGTTTCAGATTTTGTCCACAAATCACCAACAAGCTCAAGTTACTCTCACATGAAAAATGAAAACAACCCTGGAAACTATCCAAATGCTCATCAATAAATAACAAATTATACAGCAAAAAAAAAATGAGAAATACACATGTGACAATAAGGGTGTATCTCATAGACATAATGTTGAGTGAAAGGAGCAAGATCCAAGAGATAGCATGGATATGATTTCCTTGATAATGAAGCTCCAACATAGGCAAAAGTAATCTACAGTAACACAAGTCAGACTAGTAGTTCCCTTTGGGCTGCTGTGACTAGAAGGGGGCACAAAGGGTCTTCCAAAGTGCTGACAATGTTCTATTTCCAACCCTGGGTTCTATTTCCTGTTCCTGCATAAGTGTGTTCTGTTGCAAAAATGTGATCAAGCTGTACACTCAGTAGATATACACTTTATGTATTTGATGTGTGTATTGTATATATACATTTTTTTTAAGATGGAGTCTCACTGTGTTACCCAGGATGGTCTTGAACTCCTAGACTCAAGGAAACCTCCTGCCTCAGCCTCCTGAGTAGCTAGCATGGGATAAGCATGCATCACTATGGCTGACTATTTTCTGTACATATTTCAATATCAACTTGGGTTTAAATAAATTACTACTATTGGGGGTATAACTCAGTGGCAGAATGTGTGCTTACCATGTTTCAGATCTTTGGGTTTGATCCCTAGCATCACATACACAGTAAATAAATAACTATCAAAAAAAAAAGAAAAAAGAACAACAACAACAACAACAACAAAAAACCACTGTGGGCCCTGTACTTTGTCCTAGCTACCACATTCCTTACCCTTTCTTTTCTTTTCTTTTCTTTTCTTTTCTTTTCTTTTCTCTTCTCTTCTCTTCTCTTCTTCTTTCTTTCTTTCTTTCTTTCTTTCTTTCTTTCTTTCTTTCTTTTTTCTTTCTTAATTTCTTTCTAACAGGATTTTACTGCGCAGTTTAGACTGACATTGAACTCACAGTGATCCTCCTGCTTCTGCCTTCAGGGCACTAGGATTACAGACAAGAGCTGGGATTACAGGCATTGTGCCACGATCCACTATTCTACATTCCCTACTGAGCCAAATTTCTGGATGAGTGGTCTACCTCCATTTCCTCATGATACCCACCTACTCCTTTTCCCATTCTGGTCAGCCTTTTGCACTTACCATACCCCTGTGGTCTAGGCAGGGTTGCTAGGGACCTCTCTGCTGCTGAATCAACCCCAGGTCTAATGTTTAGTCCTTATTCTGCTTGATCTCAGTAAAAGTTTATTTGTTTGTTTTTAAAAGACTAGGTCTCACTATGTAGTTCTGGCTGGCCTTAAATTCATTATGTAGTCCAGGCTAGCCTCAAACTCATGGTTATTCTCCGGCCTCAGCCTCCAGAGTGCTAGGATTACAGGAGTGTACCACCACACCAAGAACTAAGTAAAGCTTTTGATTTGGTGGCTCCATTTCTCTTCCCAAAGCCTTTCCTTCCCTTGAGTTTCAAAATGCAGCATACTTTTGGTTTTCCACTTATCTCTCCAACGACATATTGTCTCTTCCTGCAGGTGCTCTGTCCCTTTCCTTATCCCTAGATGGGCTTCAGTCTCCCTGCTGTTCATCTGTGTACATCTCCTTCAGCTCAATGCCATCTAAATGCTACCAGCTTCCTTACCTGCCCCTCACCCAAACCACTCTTGTGAGCACTAAGCCTGCATATCCAGCTGCTTGCTAGATGCCTCCCTACAAGCTAACAGTACACAACCTCGAGCTGTAAGAGGATGGCTAGTTCAAAGTCCTCAAGGTGAATTTACCACTTTTCTCCTCAAACCTTTCCCTAGTCTTTCCCCACTTTGGCATAGGGATTGAACTCAGGGCCTTTGCACTGAATTACATTTTCAGCACTCCCTTTTAAAATTTGTATTAGTACAAGGTTCTACTAAGTCTTTAAATTTCCCAGGGCTCCAAATTTCGATCCTCTTGCTTCAGCCTTCGAGTGCTGGGATTATAGGCATGTGCCATAACACCCAGCTCTCTCCCTAGTCTTAACCTGTCCATGGCAGCCTTACCACCTGTGTGCCTAGTTGTTCAAGACAGAGATTCAGAGTCATCCTGGGCATCTTGGTCAGTTTCCCTTCATGTCCAACTAGTTAATCATTCCTCCCAGGTCAGCTTTCAAATGTATCTGGAATTTGCTCCTTCACCTCCATCCCGATAGAATTTGGGTGCAAGCCATGACCTGTTCTCCTCTAGAACCTTACAACAGCATCCTAATAAAACAGACTCCTAATCTTCCTTCCAACCTGCAATGATCCATTCTTTACTCAGTAACACACTTTCATCTGGAAATTCTAGTTACCTGACAAGGCCAAAATGCTGTGCTTAAAAAAAAATGGTTTGGTTTTTTTTTTGGGGGGGTGCCTTCTATGCCATATACTGTACTTGACACCATTTCATTTTTTTAAAGTGGTAAAGTAAACATGGTATTTTTGACACTATTTATAATCCCAGCAACAATCTTGTAAGTTTAAATCCAGTTAGCCCTGCTTCACAGCCAAGCAATTTGACGCTAACTGGCTACATGACTTTGGACAAGATAACTTCTTAAACTTTTGGGCTTCAGATACCCATAGATGAGATTAAGTCAGGCATGGTGGTGCATACCTGTAATCCCACCACTCAGAGGTCAAAGCAGGACGATTGCTGAGAGTTCAAGGCCAGCCTGGACTACACAGTGAGCTCAAAGCCAGCTTGAACTATATAGTGAGACCCTGTATCAAAAAAAGTGGGGGGAGGCAGAGATTTAGCTCTGTAGCGTAAGTGCCTGCCTGGCAAGTGTAAGGTCATGAGTTTGATCCCCAGTACCAAAAGCAAAAAACAAAAACAAACAAAATACACACACACACACACACACACACACACACACACAAGATACTTTGTTTTATGAAGGGTGCCACCTGCCTTGCAAGGGTAAGGTCGTGAGTTCGATCCCCAGTATCCAAAAAAAAAAAAAAAAAAAAAAAAAGAATTGTGTGTGGGTTAGGGAAGTTGGGGTGCACACTACCTCACTGTTAGCACAACAAATAATAATTGTATTACTGCTATTATTAATTAGCCTGAGATTACACAGCTGATAAGTGGCAGAGCCAGGATTTAAAGTCAGGGTCTCTCACTATGGACTGTAAATCTTTTTTCTTTCTGATTCAGGTCTCACTATGTAGTTCAGGGTGGGTTCTAACTTTCGAAGGTCTTCTAGCCTCAGCCTCTTGAGTGCTGGGATTACAGGCATGCATCACCATACCCAACAGGACTGTAAATATTTTCTTTTTTAAACCACAGCATCTATTTATCTATTTATTAATTATTGGTATAGGGGATTCAATCCAGGGCTCTGCATATGCTAGACAAGCACTATACCATTGAGCTACATCTCCAGCCCAGGACTGTAAATATTTAGTATCCCTTTGTTCAGACCCTTGTGGAACATTCACAGCTACCCTCTTCCCCAAGGTAAAGTCCTGACTGTAATGTGGCCCATAGGGCTCTTCTTGGCCTATCCCTTCATTTCTTGGCCCTTCCCTTTCATTTCTACAACTGCAATACCCTGTCACACTTACAGGGTTCTTCAGCATCCCTCATTGTTCCTGTACCTTCTTGCCACTGGTCTTGGTCTAACCAACCCTCTGTCCTTCAAGTTTGACCCTCTAACTTCCTTCAGGAGGAAGCCTACCCTGAATTGGTTCCCCCTTTTGGTGCCTCTGTAGCTTCCTTCCCCTGATCCCCAAAGCCACATAACTCAGTTGTGAGTTCTCCTTTAGGATCTGTGTTCCTACCAGACTGAACCGTATGGGGACTGGGACCTGTCTGCTTGGTTTATGGCTATCCTGTGGCCTTCCACCTGGGCCTGAACCCCTAGGAGATGAAAGGGGGAGGGAACTGAGTGGGGAAGCTGGGGTAGATTTCAAGTCTGTGTCCACCCTGGCTACCCTACCCAACCTACGATTCTCCCTTTCCCTACTGGCTAATTATATCATATATCAGCAAGTGAGATTCTGCTCCCTAGGGATGGGGCAGGATGGAGGTTCCCTGTGTTTCTGGACTCAAGAGTATGTGAATTGCCCCATCGATTTTCTTTCTTTGGCTGTAATGCTGCTGCTGCCACCTACCTCCTAGTCTCACAGGAACCAGTATGTGTAACTGTTGGTTGAAGGTAGATGGCCAGGATCTGCCCTGCTGGGAATGGATGGAAAGGGCTGAATCTCTTCAACTAAGGAAGAGGAGCCCCATCAACCAGTGGGGGCTGTTTTTGTTTTTATTTTTTTCAGTATCAGGAATTCTCACTGAACTATATCCACAGCCCTTTATTTTTTATTTTGAGGCAGGGTCTTACTGAGTTGCCAAATTGCCACTGTTGGGCTGGATCTTTCCACTCTTCTGCCTCAGCCTCCCAGAGTGCTAGAATTACTGGCCTAGGCCACCACACCCAGCTGCGGCTGGCTGATAAGAGGGAGGGGTCTCTAAATACATGGCATCCCTATAGTAGGTTTTTAGTATATGTACTGCTGAAGCAAGGACTCCTACAGTATGTTGACATGGTAAAGAATCCAAATCCCAGGTTCTAAAGGCTAGGGGGCTTGCAGCACAGCCAGCTCACACCTCCATGACCTCAGCTTCTAGACCCCAATACTCCCCAGGAACCAAGACTGGCACACTATTGTGGGGGCAGAAACTGCAGCCAGTTGCCCTCTCTGGCTCACTGCGAACATGCCAGGCCAGTCACTTCTCCGGGAGTCCCCCAGTCCAGTCCCGCCTAGTCTTTGGGCCATCCCTGACCGAAGTAAACAGACCTAAAAATAACCCAGGGAAGGGGCGGCAGCAGGGAGAGGGTCGTTCCTGAGCCTGCCCCTGTCTCCAAGGCAACTGTCCCAAACCCGGCTGCTGACGTCATTCCACAGCTGCCAACCGAGGCGGCTAGAGAAGGAGAAAGGGGGGGCTACGCGGCCTGGGACCCCCCACCCCGGAACCGGGCGGAGGCAGCCCGGTGGCCTCACTTCCTGTCGGCCTCCTCCCTGGTCAGCTGGTCACATTCCCTGTCCCGCCGCGCCGCCGGCCTGGCCTGGGCTGGAGTTTGAGCGGTGGCGAAGGAGCGGGACAGCGGTGACTCACCCGCACCCTCCTCGCCGTCTTCTCCATGCGGGCAGAACCCAGCCTGGCATCCGCCCTCACTCCCATCCAAGCCCTGGCCCCTGGAACGGCTCATTCTGCTCCTCTCCAGCTGCTACTTCCAGGACCCAGAAAGGGCAGAGAAGTGGAAAAGGGAGATGTGCCAATCGTCTTTGTCCTGCTAGAGTATACTGTACCTCAGTTCCAATTATTGTAAGTCCTTACCACCATCCCTGCCACCGTCAACACTATGGAAGTGGATGGTACAGGAGTAAGGATTTAAATCTCAGACCTCTTCTCCCTCAACCAGCAGTGTGACCTTGAGAACGTTACAAACCTCTCTGAGCCTCTTTCTGCGTCTGCCAGATGGTCATAACCTTCCTAAAATGCAGCAATGCCAGGGTGCAGCCCCACATAAGACGGTCTGCACACAGTGGGTGCTCAGGAGTCAGCCTGGACACCCATCAGAACTGACTTAAAGGGTTCCTACGAGAGGCCACTGAGGCTTCACCTGGGAAGGGAGGCTAGCGGGTGCGGAGGCTGACATGGCTGGGCCCCTTCCCCTGGTGAGTAGCCCCTTCCCCAAACCAGTTCTGCAGGGTGCCCAGCCTGGCTGTTAGCAGAGTCTCCACAGAGCTCCCGTTTGCAGGGCCAGGATCTGTCCCCCGACTGCGTCAGGACGATCTTCTGCTGGGCGCAGAGCACGATCCCTGGACAGCTCAGTCACCTCGTCGCGTCCCCAAAGCGGCTTAGCTAGGCCGCTGGGCCAGCAAGATGAGCTCATCTCAGCGGCTGCCTGCACCCTAGGTCGCCCCCGCCGTGTTCCCAAGTCAGACTCTTCCGCGGCGTGGGGGCCCGTCTGAGGCCCAGGCCTGGCCCACCCGAGCTCCGGCACCAGCCGCCGAGGCCCAGCTGTGGGAGGGAGGTAGCGCCCCGCGGGCGCGGCAGGCCCTTGGGCGGCGGCTTTTGTAGGCGAAGCTGCGTCCTCTGTGCCCCAAGGGGAAGAGAGGAAAGAAGCGGCACAGCCGGGGACCCGGGAACGGGTGAGGTGGGACCCGGCCGCGGCTCCCGGGCCCACCCGGCGGCGCCGATCCAGGAGACACCGGAACCGCCGCGCCGGACCCCTATCTCTGCCGCGGCCCCCGGAAACGCGCGAACACTCACATGGCTGCGCTGGCTGAGAGGACGTCGCGCTCTCGGGGATCTCGGTGCAGCCTGGCCTGGTCGCGCTGCAGCTGCCGCCGTCGCCGCCGCCGGCGCCGGCCCCTCCCGCCGCCCCGCCGCCTCGCCGCCTCGCCCCTCCCCGGGCCCGCTGGGCCCCACCCCCTGCGCTCCCCAGGCTCCAGCACCCCGGGAGGCGCCCACGACTCGCTCCGCCCTCTCGGGTGTCGGGGCGGGCAGTAGCCCGCGGAATCATCCACCAGTTTGTAGGGAGGGAAGGTATGGGAGGCGCCCGCAGGAACCGCGCGCAGACCTTAAAATCGGATGAGGGGTGGGCGGCGGTGCTAAAGAGCCCCTCTTGTTTTTCCTCTTCCTACAACCTTAGGGCTCTAGAGACCTTTCAGGCTGCTTATCCGTGATCACCTGAAACAGGTCCTGAATCTGTTGGGTTGGCTGGAGAAAAAGATCAGGGTTCGAGAAGTCAACTGGCTAGAAGTCTAGGCGTCTGACACTTGGTCCAGACACTGCCACGCATTTCTCTGCCTTTTCAGCCAGCCTGCCTCCCCATATAGAGTCAGATCTTCTGCCTTTATCTGGCTGCCTTTATCTGGCTGCGTTCACCACACACTGCGTACTGGATCCTGGGGATTCTCAGGCTTTGCTCCTGGGACATAGATCCCAGGAGCAGGATCCGGGGATGCAGATTTGGGGTACATGTTGGCTATAGGGCCACAGCCTCATTTTTCCAAAACTGAGGCTGGTATGCAGGAGTGGGTTGAGGTGGAGTTGACAGCTGACCCCACACTGCATCAAAAAAGCGCCCCCCCTTCTCCCATTAATATCAGACAGCGCTGGCCACCTCCATCCCTGAGTACCCTAAACCCTCACCCTTTGGCCTCCCCAGATTCAACCTCCTGGAACCCCCCATATTTAGAAGTTTGTCAGGCATACCCAGGGGGTGGTTTGAGGAATTTTAAGAGGTCCTTGAATATCCTCTCCTATCCCACTTTTTTTTTTTCTTCAGTATTGGGGATTGAACCAAGATTCTCATCCTGAGCTACACTACTCAGCACTTTAAACATTTGTTGTTGTTGTTAATTTTTTTCTTTCTGAGACAGGATTTCACTATGCAATTCTGGCTGGCCTCACAAGCAATCCTCTTGCCTCAACCTCCCCAGTGCTGGGGTTACTACAGATGTGCAGCACCATACCTGGCCTCTTCTTAATTTTGAGACATGGTCTTGCCAAGTTACCCAGAATGGGCTCAAATTTGTGATCTTGCGTCAGCTTCCCAGAGTGCTAGGATTATGCCCATTCTTCTTGATTCTGCCTCCTTAATATGTGTTTTTTCAGAGAAAGGGTTGGGGAAGGATCTCCCTATGTAGTTCAAATTGGCCTTGAATTTACCATGTACCCCAGGATGGCCTCAAATTAATAGTAATGCTCCTGCCTCAGCCTCCTGAGTGTTGAGAGTGCAGACATTTTCCCCCATATCTGGCTCCATGAACTGAAAGTCTTTCAGCCTCAGTTTCCTGAGTAGCTGGGATTCTTGCACCACACCTTGCTAAATCCTCACCTTTTCTTCTCTTCGCTTCACTTCTCTTTTCTTGTCTTCTCTCTTCCGTTCTCTCTCTTCTGTTCTCTCTCTCTCTCTCTCTCTCTCTCTCTCTCTCTGTTGCAGAACTAAAGATTAAACACAGGGTCTTCACACTGAGTTACCACCACCCTTTTAAAATTTTATTTTGAAACCAGGTGTGGTACTCATGCCTGTAATCCCAGCATTTGGAAGGCTGGGGTAGGATGACTCAATACAAGTTCAAGGCCAACCTGTGCTACATAGTGAGTTCAAGGCCAGCCTGAAATACATAGCTAGATCTTGTCTCAAAAAACAAGCCAGGCGTGGTGGTAGATACCCATAATCCCAGCACTGTGAAGGCTGAGGCAGGAGGATCATCATGAGTCTGAAGCCAGTTTGGGGTGCATAGTAAATTCAAGCCCATCCTACACTATAAAATGAGACCCTGTCTCAAAAAATTTTTTTAATTTTGACAGTCTCCCTAAGGTCACTAAATTGCCCAGACTAAACTTGAATTTGTGATCCTCCTACCTCAGCCTCCCAGAGCGCTGGGATTACAGGCATCTGCCACCAGGATAGCTGCAAAGTGATCTTTTAAATCATGAATCACATCGTATCAATCTCTTACTTACAAGGCTTCAGTGGTTTCCCTTACCCTCAGGATAAGTGTAGATGTAAGATTGGCCCTCAATGACCTCAATTCTTTATCTTTCATCTATTCTGTCCCCAGTCTGTGCCATTCTGGCTTCCAGTATACCAGCCTGCCTGCAGCACCTTGGACATGGTCTCTACCTCGTGGGCTCTACCTTTTCTCCCAGCCTCTTTTCTACTTGGAATGCTATGCTCTCCACCTATTTGGAAAATATCTCTAATGCCCCCTATAGGCTGTACCCTGTGGCTTCCCATTTAACTTCCCTGAACTGATCATTGCCTATTGTCTCTGTCTGTGGCTAGACAGAACAGGCACAGATGGGACTACAGACCAGGCACAGATGGCCCTTTCCCCCTGCCCAAGGACCTTAGAGTGGTGGAAACCTCCTAGGTCCTTCCCCAACAGTTGGTGAGCTGGACCAGGAGACACATAGCCAAAACTGTCTTCACATAGGAGACACCTGAGGCTCAGAGAAGGCCAAAACTTTCCATGGCCATCTGTTTAGGAAGGGCTGAGTCTGAACTTCAGCTCAGCCACCTGAGTCATCATCAGTTTGGCTCTGCTCTCGGAGCTCTCAGAGCACATCTTCTGCCCAGCACTGGGCTGGAGGCTGGAGTGTGACAAGGAATCACAGGCGATTCTAACACAGAGTTCACATTCTTGGAGAAGCAGACTTGGGGCTGAGGAAAATCTAACAGAAGGCAGAGGGTGGTGAGAACCCTGCTAAGCTGTGGGTGCTCACACATGGCACTGTCTGTTCCACTTAAAGAAGTTATGCTTCCAAAAATCCAGAAAACTGCAGGCTTCCTCTGCCCCACCCCACATCCCCCATGGGCTACTGTTCTCTGGTATGTAGTTTCCCCCCAGCTTTCTGCAAAGAGACACTGTGACTGTGGTCACATCATTCATTCATTTGACAGATATTCAGCAAGCATCTGTGGAATGCCTGTTGTGTATCTACCTTCCCTGGGGAGACTAGAGGTGAGACCACCACTTCTTCTGCCCCTGTCCACAGGAATTTACAGTCAATCAGAACAAGTACATCCCTGAGCCCTGTACCTTCTGTTTCACCAAATCTGAGAGTGTGCATAGATGAGTGCTGCTGTGTCCATGTGCACACTGATGTATATGTGTGAGATTACATGTTTGCTGGTTAGGAAGGGCTTTGTGGAAAAGGGATCTTTATCACTGCCTATCTGGGGGCTCCCTATGAAGGTGGGGGCAAATTGTTGGAGAAGCAAGGACAGCAGCAGTATTCAAGGCCAGGAGGAGGAATGGCCTCCTTTGCTGGAGAGGAGTGAAAACCCAGCACACCTGGAGAGTTGTGCACGTGTGCACTGCAGAATGGGCCGCTTAGTCATGAGGGACCTTGGGTGCTGGGCTGAGGAAGGAGCATCACTTAGGGTGGCAGGCAGCCTGGGCTTTAAGATGGGGGGGGTTATGGTCAAATCTGTGCTTTGCCAAGTTCACTCAGGCCTGGGAGTGGAGTAGAATGGCCAGCAAGGAGTTTATTAACATTTCTAGTTGATGCTGGCCTGGGGCCAGGTGGAAACAGTAGGGATGGAGAGTGAGAGATATTCAAGGGATAGTCCAGAGGTACAGTGCAGGGCTTGGTGGCCTGTGGGATTTGCTCTGGAGAGAGGGCGGCATTCTGGCTAGGGCAGGGATTTTGAGTCTGAGTGATGAGTGCATGGTGCTGTTTTTCCAATAGAGTGGAAAGGCCTGGAGGGTCAGGGTTAGGGGAAAGGTGATGTAGTCAGTCTGGGCAGTTAGTATCTGAGGATTGTGAGGTCTTGGGGTGGTGTAGAGGAAGCAGGAGATGTTAATAGAGAGAAGAACGGTCTGAGCTGGAGATAGTGGCCTGCTAAACCAGATGTGGCACATGTCTATAATCTCAGCACTCAGGAGGCTGAGGCAGGAGGATTGCTGCAAATTCAATGCCAGTCCAGTGTACATAATAAGTTCAAGAACCAGCCTGAACGATGTAGCAAGATTCTGTCTCACTGGTCCCCCCCAGTCCCCACCAAGTGGCCTGCTGGAACACTTCAGTGTGTGGTGAGGGCAGAGGCAGACTTGACAGTGCTAAGTATGGGGCAATATCCCTACATCCATGACCAATTTCCCCACCCCTCCATCTCTAGCCTGGACCATACACTCCATGATGTGTGTCAAAGGGTAAAGGCCAAAATGCTTTCTCACTTTCAAATCTAGGCTTTGCCACTCTAGTCATGTGGTTTCTGGAGCTACTTCTTTCTGATGCTTTAACTGCTCAACCAATCAATATTAAAATTCTAATTTGAGAGCTAGGTGTGGTGGTGCATGCCTGTAATCCCAGCACTCAGGAGGCTGAGGCAGGAGGATTGAAGCAAATTCAAGGTCAGTCTAGACTATACATAGTGAGAGCTGGTCTTTTCTTTCTTTCTTTCTTTCTTTCTTTCTTTCTTTCTTTCTTTCTTTCTTTCTTTCTTTCTTTCTTTCTGAGACAGTCTCACTATGTAATCTAAACCGACCTTGAACTCTCAGCAATCCTCCTGCCGTACCTCCTGAATGCTGGGATTACAGCCATGTGCCACTGTGTTTAGCAAGACCTTGTCTCTAAAATCCAAAAATAAAACAACATAAAACCCAAAGAACAAACAAACAAACAAAAAACCAATTTGAGGAGGTGTTTCATTCATAGGTAATGCAACACAAATATACACAATGAGATGTTCCTCTCTGTGTGTGTTTGTGTGCCTGGAAGTTGAATCAGGGCCTTGGCACTGAGCTACACCCCTAGTCCTTCTTTTATTTTTCATTTTTTTGAGTACCAGGAATCAAACTCAGGATCTCACACTTGCCAGACAGATGCTGTACCACTGAGCTAAATCCCTGCCGTCTTCTTTTATTTTTATTATTATCATTTTAAAAAAATTTTTTGAGATATGACCTTGCTAAATTTTGCAGGCTAGGCTCAAAATTGCCACGTGCCTCAGCCTCCCAGGGTGCTGGGATTACAGGTGTACACCACTATGCCCAGCTGAGTTGTATCTTTTCTTGTTTTTGAGATTGGTAGTGATAAATGTGACATGTCAGTAAATATTCTCAAGAGAGTAAGAATTGGGTGGAGTGGTTCACAGTAGTGTTGTCAGTATGTATCAAATTGTCAAGTGCAAACTTCCCTTTTACCCTTTGAGAACTTTATTCTTAAGAAATAGTTGCCCAATCAGGAAAAGATCTGGGCTAGGTATGTTGAACAGTGGCTGGCTTAAGCAAGGCTAAATGGATCACACAGCCCATTGGGGAGTGAGTAAGAGAGAGACAAAGAGAAACAGAGAGAGAGAGAACAGAAGGGCATTCATAAAGACTCCGAGATACTCCATGGCTACCAAAAATGGGCATCAGATGGGGTGAATTTAATTTTTTTTGAGATAGTGTCTCACTATGTAGTTTAGGCTGTCCTTAAACTTATGGTGTAGCCCAGGCTGGCCTCAGACTTGTGATTCTCTTGCCTCAGCTTCTTGAGTTCTGGGATCACAACCATGTACCACCACACCCCACATGGCAGGGGATGAGCACTATGTTCCTGGCATCACTCTGGATGCTGGAGACACAGTAGTAGACAGGATAGGAAGGTCCCTGCTGTTCAGGAGTTTATGCTCCTGCCAAAAGGGGGACAGAAAACAAATGAGTTAATATAGCCAAGAGAGAGAAGAGCTGTGAAGAAAACCAATCAGGGTGATGGAGTTTGAAGTGATGGGGCTGTTTTACTTTTGGGGGTGTTATTGTTACTGAAACAATACCTGACACCCAAAGTTAAATGAGGAAAGGTTTATTTAGCTCACAGTTGGTAGAGGTTTCAGTCTATAATTGGCTGGCTCCAAGGCAGAGTGGTATTATAGAGGTAAAACAGTTCATGGCAGGCAGAAGGTAGCAAACCAAGCAGCAAAAGAGGAGGACAAGCTTCTTTGTGTTCCTTGAACTGCATCCTGTCTACAAGGCTTAGGGCAATGCCAAATCAATCAGTGGACTGATGTAAATCACCAACCCTTAATCCTAGTATTGCACCATAATTCAATCATACATTCTAGATCCAGCAACCTCTGAAAACAGCCCCACCCATGACTGGATGGGGCTATTAGACAAAAGCCATAACAAAGGCTGAGAAGCTACTTTAGTCATGGTGATCAATGAAGTCCTCTTCAGAGCAGTAACATTGGAGCTGTGGCTTGAATGACAAGAAAGACACAGCCATGGGTTAATCCAGAGGAAAAGTGTTCCAGGAGGAGGGAACAGCAAGGACAAAGGCTAGGTGGTAAGAATGAGCTTGCTGTGAGTCAGGTAGGCTGGAGGATAGAAAATGGGCTCAGGATGGTTCAGGGTCAGGTCAAGGTGGGGAGTGAGAGTTTTATATCTCTAAAAGGTGTTCAACAAAAAAGCACAGTGGAATGGAGAAAGCTCCATAACAGCCTGTGTAGCAGGAGTCTCATGGGGTTTCTTTGTATTTATTTATACTGTGAAAGGTTTGCAGTGAACTGCTTTTGAAAGCAGCATGGCCATCCCTTAATGGTGCATCTCCAGGCGACCTCCGCCATGGGAGGTGTAAATTTCTATGCTGGGCAGGCGGCTTCTCTGCAGGAGACTTGCCTGAGACCGGCGGTTTCAGAATTCGTCCCCGCCGGCCCAACCTCGGCCTCCAGGGGGAGCTGTGAAAGGGGCGTGCTGGGCTGGCGTGAGCAAGGGGCGGGTGACGACTGTGTGTCCCACGGGCAGGGCTGGGTGTCCTTCCTTCCTTCCTGACTCCTTTTTCCTAAGGGACAAGTGGAAGGGACGTCCTTGCCTCTCGCAGATCATAGGATGAGCTGCTGCCCTGGAACCCTTTCAAGCCAGGCCCCCTGACAAAGGTTGCGGTGTGTGGTGTTAAGTTTATTTCTGTGAGGTCCTACCACTAGGATAAATATTCTAACAGAGACACGGAGGGCATGGGTCGGGGGCGGAGATCCCAGTCACCAGCATCTGGCAGTCTCCTCGTTCCACCGGACGATGACCTAAGGTACCACCAAGGATTTCCAAACTGACCCCTGCTTTTCACCGCCCATTAAGTCCAGAGTTGGTCTTGGGCGACACCGTGTGGGAAATGGACACACTACAGTTACAGACCTCCTCTAAATCGGTACTATCAACTCCCGGGGTGCTTAAGTTAAACGTTAGTCTCTGGGCCAGGCATGGTAGTGCACGCCTGTGATCCCAGCACGTGGGAGGCTGAGGCAGGAAAATCGCCAAGTCGAGGTCAGCCTGAGCTACATAGTGAGACCCTGTCTCAAAAAACCCAAAACCAAACCAAACAAAAAGATTAATCACTGGGGTATGCAGTGCACAGTCAGGTGCAGCCATCTGTTCCCATTCAAACAGATCTCAGGTCATGGAGTGCCACTATTAAAACTTTCCCGCCCCCAAGCCTGTTCAGGAGTAACAAATGTATCTTGTTCCTTTGCTTCTCAGTCCTCTGTGTTACTTGTAGCTGACCGTCCCCTCTTTTTAAAATTCTATCATACATATGATATATTTTTATATATGAAATATATAATAGATAGATAGATAGATAGATAGATAGATATGGTTTTGCTAAGCAGTCCAGACTGGCCTTGAACTTGCAGTCCTCCTGCTTCAATCTCCCAGGTGTTCTAATGAAGGTGTGTACCATCCCCTCTTTGAAAGCTCCCTTAGCTTTTGTGACTGCTCCTCCCGGACTGCTAGCTGCTTCTCTGGGATCTTTCTGCTTCTTGGGAGGCTGGATCCCCTTCCCCTTCCTGGGTATTTCCCTCTTCAAGGTATCCCTACAACTTCTAGAGCTTTGTTTCTGGACCCACACTGATATCTTGAGTCTCAGATCTCTTATTTCCCCCTGTTCCCTCCTCCTTAGTCACTCCCAAATTCACTGTGGAAAGTCAACCCTCTCTCCTCACCTCAGAATTGGTCCTCTTGGGTTCTCATGTGACCTTTTCCCTGACATCTTGTCAGCCCCCCAGTAAGTCCCTTCCTCCCCACCGCTGCTACCCTGCCCTTGACCATGTCATCACCTGCATCTTCCGTACAATGGTTAAACCTTAGCGTCCTTGATTTTACTGTGCTAATCCAGTCTCCACAAGGCAGCTAGATTGTCTCTGTACATTGGATCTTATCCTTTCTCACTGGTCCATCCTCTCTGGCCAGTTCTTAGCCAGACTAAATTTTTTTTCTTGTACTGGAAATGGAATACAGAGCCTTCACATTAAGCTACATCCCCAGCCCTTTGAAATTGTTTGTTTTTTTTAGAGAGAGAATCTCAATAAGTTGCTAAATTGCCCATGTTGGATTCAAACTTACCATCCTCCTGCCTCAGCTTCCCAGAGTGGTGCAGATGTGTGTGCCATAGTATCCAACTATGGCTGAATTTATTTGTTTTTTCTGTAATATATATATATATATCTCCAATTTCCCCAAGTCTTTGCTTGGGCTAGTCTGTGTACCTGGACACTTTTCCCTCTTTCTCTCGCTTGGCTAATTCACCTATTAGGGCTCAGTGGGGACACACATCCTGTGGGATAGCTTCACTGGATCCAAGGCTTGGCAGGAACTCTTTCTTGACATATATTTCCCTTATCACTGCTGCCACCTCTTCAGAAAGGTCCTCCTGCTCCTGCCAACTCTAAGGTCAGATCCAGGTTGAGCTACGTGGCTGTGTGTCCATTTCCCACCCTCGAAGGGCCTAGCTCTCAAAAGCCACTGAATTCCAGGGAAAGCAAGGCCTGCCCAAGGGTCACCACAAGGAACCAATGGTCAGGCTGGGATGAGACCCCAGGCTCTTACCTTTACCTCCAGGGCTCCCTTGTTCCTTCTGATGCCAGGACAAGTTGAGTTAAGATCTATGAGGGCCTAAGGAGCCTCAACCAGAAAGGGATTATCCTAGGAGAAGGCAACCCATGCCCTTGAGCACCCAAGATGCTGTCCCAGGAGGCTGAGGGAGTTAGTGTGCTGGGGACAGCAGGTCAGCACATCTCCCAAGGGGACATAATAAGGCTCTCTTCTCCCACATGGCTGCACAGTGGGAGTGCCGCCTACATGTTATTCTGGGAAGGCCTAAATTCCTGAAGGGTGCTGTTGGCAGCTGTTGGGGCCCCCAGGTTAATTATTTCCAACACTGCACAAGAGAGAATGTGCTGAGATGAGACCTCTCCCACCTGGCCTCAGCTTCCGAGGGCACTGATCTCTCCAGAGCACTCTCCTCCCAGGAGCCTGAAGTCTGACAACCAGCCTCATCTTCCTTCTGGCCTGGGCATGTCACTCTGCTTTGCCCAACAGAATCCCATCTCTTTGCTGAAACTGCTTTATGGGGTTCCTCCTTATGCCTTCGCTCTGGCTATGCCCTCTGACTGCTCCAGGGGTGGCCCCAGCTGCTTGCTCAGGGAGCTCATTAAACACTGACCAGCTTATTTGTTCCATAAATAAATAAAAAGCGCTGAATATTCTGCCTGGCACTTAAGAGATGCTCCCTTCAGTTTACAACATTTGCTACGCAAACAAATAACCCAAAATAGAACAGAAAGGGCTCATCCGGTCTTTTCTTGTACCCTTATTCCCAAAACTGCTCTCCTGGTAGTTCTTTGGAACAGCCCTGCTCCCTCTGCTCCAGGCCTCTGCTTGAAATTCAGATCAACCCTCTTTATATCTGAACTTGCCTTTCCTGGGGTAGAGAGGTCTTCTAGCAGCCCCACTTGGCCCCCACACTGAACCTTTTCCCTTGTCATTTAACACAAGTGTGATGACTTGCTTAGTGGCTGTGAGCTGTGTGGGGCTGGGGTCCATGGTGACTCACTCACTGCTCCACACCAGTGCCTTCTATGGGAGCTTGACCGGAGCTCAAGAAATGAATACCTGTTGGATTCTGAATAAGTGGAGGCTGTGGGCACTGGGATACTTTCTTTCTCTCCTGGTACCTGGATGAGTCAATGCCATCTCTGCAAATTGTTCTAAAGTGCCCAAACGCCCAGTCTCTTCTTCCATTGAGCTGTCTGGATCCTTGCAGTCCTCTAGTCTTTCTTACTGTTGTTTTCTTCCTGATTTCCCAGAATAGCATAGTGGCTTGACAGTTTCACAGTAAAACTGAAAATGTTCCATAAGATTCCTCCATGTCTGTTTCCTGGAATCTGGTTTCCATCTCCCTTGGCTTCTAAAGCCTACCACTCATTTACTCAGGCAGCAGCGTCTTCTCCCCTGGGATTTCTTACAGGAAGCCTGAGAGCAGCAGGGACTTATTTTTTCACTCCACCCACTCTTGGCCCTGGGATTTCTTTTTCTTTTACTCCACACTCCCCTTCCCCCTGCTTTTCTTATCTAAAACCCTAGATTTGTTGTATCATGAGAGTGGGTAGTTTTCCACCTTGATTTAGGCAGTCTTCATTAAACCAGGGCCCTCTACCCCAAGGGCTCAGCCTAGAGCCTTTTGTTTTTGGTACTAGGAGTCAAATTCAGGACCTTGTGCTTGCCAGACAGGTGCTGTGTCATTGGAGCTATATCCCTTGCCTGCATTTTTAAAAATGAATTTTAAAAATTTTACTTGGTTTTTCAACTTGTTTTTCTTTTTTTAAATCAAATTTTATTAGTACATTGTAGATATACATAGTGATCAAAGTCATCATAGAGAATTTATACCTGTACATGATATAACTTGTTTCTTTTTTCCCATTCCACTATCTTCCTTTCAAACCCTCCTCCTGTTTTGTAAAACCACTTATAAAAGTTTTGTTTTCATGTTTTCCTTTTTTTTTTTTCTTTTGTACCGGGATCAAACTCACAACCTCACGCCTGCCAGGCAGGCACTTAGGCCACTGAGCTAAATCTCCAGCCCTCCTTCTTATTGTTTTTACTTTTACCTTTTTTCCTTTCCCCTTCAGTCTCTCATTCCCCTCCCCATCTGAATGTTTTCTTCCTATTTCACAGTATCTGTTATACACAGTGGTCCTTATTTACACTTTCAGTTTCTCACACCAGAGAGACACTGCAGTATTTACATGTGTGTCTGATGTATTTCACTTAAGAGTATGGTCTCGAGGTGGCACCGGGGATCAAACTCATGACCTTGTGCTTGCCAAGCAGGCACTTATGCCACTAAGCTAAATCCCTGGCAGTCATCATTTTTGAGGACTCAGTGCATGCTGGACACAGCTATCACCCTCCAGCCACTCCCACCCATAAAAGTTGTCAGAATCAAAATGGACTCACTCATGCCAAACTCTAGCAAAATGGAGACCAGAAGACAAAAGGAAGGAGCTTTTATGTATACATGTCTATGACCAAAACTACTGCACGGACTCTATAAAACACAACCTTGAGCAAAATCTACCACAACCTTATACAAAAAGATTTCTAGGCTACTGTAACTTTCCATAACAGCTCACACTACATTTCCCAGACCCAGCATGTAGGTTTTTTTCCTTTTTACTCTTTTTTTTCTCTTTACTCAGTCCAGGTTCATTCTGCATAGCCAGTTTTTCTCCCACTTTTACTTTTCGAATAACCTTTGTCACTGTTAAAAAAATATATTTTTAGAAAGACACATATTTAGCAACTGCCTATTCAACCCTGATTCCACCCTTGATGATCCTTGTAGCCAAGGATAATTGTTGGCAAAACAGCTTGTGTTATCTTCCTCATTTTACCTTTAAAAATCCTTGTTTTCCTTTGCCTCTCTGGGTGTGCCTATGATTCATCATAGCATGTATATCCTGGATCTTATAATCCGCTATTTATTCCCGAGTAAATTCATTTCTCCTTCGAGTCACTCTCTGTGATGTTATTTTAGGTTGACACATCTGCTCTGCCCTAGTCTTGGAACATTTTACCTAGACCATAATTTGTTGGATTTAGTTTAAAATGTAAATGTAAAAGCCTCATTCTAAATTATTATGAATTTCAAGACAGTGGCAGAAAAGCATGAACATCATCACAAGACCCTTTTGAGTAGAGAGCCCAACGTGGCTACACAGATCTCAGGCCTATGAAGCCAGCCCTGCTTTCACTACTGAATTAAACCTTATGCCTAATGTGACCTTTAATGGAGAGATTCGACACACTTGGCCCAGGGTTCAGTCTGCCCACCTGGAAACCAGTTGTGCAGCAGTTTAGGGGTTTCCCTGTATAATGTGACTGCTGATGACCAGCTATTCTCTCTCTCTCTCTCTCTCTCTCTCTCTCTGAATGTATGTGTGTGATTAAGGTTGTGGGTTCTGTGTCTGAATGTTTTTTTTTATTTAAAGAGAAAAAACAAAAAAGAAAACAACCAAACAAAACAGAAAAAGGGTAGCAACAATACAGAATTCCAAAGGAAAAAAATAAAAGAACCACAAGAACAACAACACTAAGAACACTAAGAAATCGCCACTTGATAGGTTACATACTGTCATCACTGGAAATAGTTGTTCAAGTTACAAAATTAAAGCACACAAAGTAGACATTCAAACAGTGAGACTATTAACAGTTCTGCTCAACAATCTAACAAAAACAGGAATGTGGTCATCTATCTTACACACTTATACATGCAGTTATATCCTTTAGAGCACTTACTTTTCCCCTCTCTCTCTCTCTCTATATATTTTTTTTAATTTTATTTTAAGGGGGAGTAAAATTAAACACAACAAACCAGAACAGAATGGGACCTAAGAAAGCATAAATTTCAAAGCTATACAACCAGGGATCTTCACTATCTGTCATATTGTCTCTTGTTTTCTTCCAAATGGTTGTCCATATCTTTGAATATGGGGAGCTCATACTAAATACCATAGCCAATTTTTTCACAAGATGTGTAGTTAACTGGCTCCCACTTGCTAAGGGGGGACATGGGACAGGACGACATGAGATGTCTGATTCTCAGCCTGCTCACCAGCAGGATCACAGCCACCCCCCAGAGAGGGAAGGAGCTCCTTGTTCTCCTGGCACCCCGAGTCAACCGCACGGTGCAGGT
>PVJX010005091.1:69389-88407 GCA_004027295.1 Dolichotis patagonum
GCCACCCCAGAGAGGGAAGGACTCTTTGTTCTCCCGGCACCCCAAGTCAACTGCACGGTGCAAGGTCCCAATGTGCCAGGATCTCTCTCCTTCATGCCGCCGAAAGTGCCACACTCTTAGCTGCCCCCCAGAGAGAGAAGGAGCTCCTTGTTCTCCCGGCACCCTGAGTCAACTGCACAGTGCAGGTCCCGATGCACCAGGATCTCTCTCCTTCAGGCTGCCAAAAGTCGGCCACACTCTCAGCCGCACCCCAGAGAGGGGATGAGCTCCTTGCTCTCCCAGCACCCCGAGTCAACCGCACAGTGCAGTTCCCAAGGCACCAGGGTCTCTCCCCTTCAGGCCCCCAAAAGTCCACCATACTCACCTGCTATTTCTTTCTGATGAATTGACCATTACATTTCCAAAGTTCTGAAATGGCCATCAGACCACAGAAAGAATTCTCTTTAGGCTCCTGTTTGAAACCAGCAGCTATAGCAATCTGCTGGCCTTGCTTCAGGGCCACTGTCTGAATGTTTTTGACTGATGTTTGCTACCTCCTGTATTATAATGAAGTCAGACTCCAGGAAGCAGAGCTAGGCACCCAGTCTGGGATAATTCAGGATAGACGAATTTTTCAGAAGTCTAATCAGTATTCCTAAAGAAGGACTAAGCTGTGGAGCCATAACCTAAACAGAGGAGACCAAGTGAGAGGCTCTGGGAAGGTTCCAGATATGGAGCAGAAGTGAAAATGCAGCACCAAAGGGTTGTGCATTTACTTTCTGTCAATTACAATTACTTTTATCACAAAGCAGTGTGGAACTGGGGCAGTAGCTCAGTAGTAGAGCATCTGCTTAGCATGTATGAGAACTATTTCCAATCCCCAGCACCGCAAAACAAATACATAAGACAAAACAAAATAAGCAAAGTGTGCTCATTACAGGACATCAGGAATAGACCACATGTGGTGATACGCAGCTTGGGAGGCAAGAGGACCAGAAGTTAGAGGCCAACCTGAGCAACTCAGCAACATACAAGGATCTTGTCTGGAAATAAAAAGTAAAAAAGGATGGGGATGTAGCTCAGTGTAAAAGCCCTAAGTTCAATCCCTAGCAATGCTCATAGGCATGAACACACGTGCACACGCATGCACACACACACACACACACACACACACATACTACAAGCAAACAAACCAAAAATTCCCCAAATATCATAGAGGAATGGATAGGTAAGTGATAAGTAAGGATATAGTTCTAATAATAGAATCATTTATTTAATGATAGGATCTGGATGGTGGGTATATACAGTTCAATTGAAGCTTTTCAATTTGACTGTCAAATTGAAAATTTATATAATAATAAGATGTACGAAGAACACCCCCCCCAAAAAAGAAAAACACACCCAGGAACACCCCATCCAGAAACAACCATGTTTCATATGCCCTTATAGAGCCTTCTTTAAGATATTCTAGAGAGAGATAAAAATGACTACGTATCCAGGAACAGCAGCAGGGGGAGATGTCTGAGCAAGGCAGACAGTTGAATGGAGGAGAAAAGTAGGGAGCCAACGGCAGGAAAAGAGTATGGCAGAGACAAGCCAGTGCATGTTGGCCGTAACCATTAGTGTAGATGGCCTCCATTCACCAATAAAATGAAACGCAGGCAGAGTAGATCAAGAAACAAGGTCCATCAATATGTGGTATACAAGAAACATTTAATTGGGAAGGAAACTCATAGACTGAAAGTCAAAGGAGGGACTTCATGTGACAGAGAACTAGAAAAAAGCAGCGGTACCTTGCCCATCAAATGCATAATGGATGAGAAGAATATGGCATTTTTATATAATGGAAAGCTATTCAGCTACAATGAAGGATAATTAGCAGACTCTTGTAGGTAAATGGATGCAACTGGAGATCATGCTCGTGAGTGAAATGCTTCGGATTCACATAGGTGAACATGTGTTGTCTCCCTAGTATAAAAAACTGACAGAGTTAGGGGGATCCAAAATGTACACTAGATATTGTGAAAGTGAAAGGGGAGGAAATGTGTAAAAAGGGAAGATGGTAACCATTGTTAATTTCCTATTATCTTGCTTTGAAGCCCTGGATCATTTTTACTGTTCTGTTTTGTTTGGTTTTGTTCTATTTTGTTTTGTTTGATTTTATTATATCTGATGGTATGGAAGCTATTTTGAAAATAACAAGATATATTAAGGTAGCCATTGTTGATTTCCTATTATCTTGTTTTGAAGTCCTGTATATGTTCATTGTTTTTTGATTGGCTCTATTCTGTTTTATTTTGTTTGGTTTTATTCTCTTTAAAATAAAGAAAAAATAGAACCTCCTTTAAGATCCTCTTTTATGCTTCTATAGACATGTGAATTTTTATAGTTTTTTTTTGTTCCAACTCAGGTGAAGTTGATTGTTTCCACTGATTGTTCTAGTTAAACTATCTTACTGGTTTTTAATTAGGGAAGTACACATATCACTGTTTCACTGAGTGCATACATGTGTAGTGAGCACCAGCTCCTGGAAGGCCTCTTTGTGATTTCTTCCAAGTACTTATGCTTGTATAATCATATGCTGACTTCTAGAAGTTTTGATTTATCATAGCATGTGTATCCTGGATTTTATTTATTTACTTGAACTGGAGGTTAAATATAGAAACTGTATAATGTGCTACGTTCTCCACTCTACTCTATTTTTTGAGACAGGGCTTCAATAAGCTATTAAATTATCTAGGCTGGGTTTAAATTTGCTATCCTCCTGCCTCAGCCTCCCAGAGTGCTGGGTTACAGGTGTATACTATATGTAGGTGTATAGATTATTCTTGTCTTCTTTTTTTTTTTTTTTAACAGGGTCTCATATAATTCAGGCTGTCCTTGAAGTCACTGTGCAGTCTGGCTGGCCTAGAGCTCAAGGTGATCTTCCTGCCTCAGACTCCTGGGCACTTGGAGTACAAGTGTGCAACCATTACATACAGTTTATTTTTGCCTGTTTATTAGCCAGGAACTGTGGTATAGGTCTGTAGTGCCAGCTACCTGGAAGCTGAAGTGAGAGGATTGCTTGAGCCCAGGAGTTTGGGACCAACCTAAGCACCAAACATAGTGAAATTTCCATCCCAAAACAAAACACACAATAAAACAAGGGAATGTATTTCAGTGGTAGAGTACTTGCTTAGCATGTGTGAGGCCCTAGTTTTGATCCCCAAGACTTCTGAAAAAGAAAAACCAGAACAAACAAAACATTTGTGTGTGGTGGGAGGACTGGGAATTGAACTCAAAGCCTCACACAGAGCTACATTCCCAGCCCTTTTTTTATTTTGAGGCAGTGTCTCACTAAATCATTAAGTTGCCCAGATTGCGCTTAAACTCATAATCTTCCTACATCAACCTCCCAAAGTGCTAGGATTACTGGTGTGCACCACTGCACCTAACTAAAGCAAAACAAAAAACTTCTAAGTAGTAGTCTTGCTGACTGCTCAAGTATTGAGCCCCTGAGACTACCAAATTCTATCTCTCATCCTGGAAGATCTTTACAGCTGCCAGCTGCCATTCTGACCAATTCTTACCATAATTTTCCACTCTTTCTGAAGTTAAAGCTCCTACATGACCTCTGCTAGTCTATAATCCTGTCCTCATTTGTCCTAGGAGAAATAGGGCAGTAACAGTTTTTTACAGAGAGGAGGCACCACTGAGCTCTCTGTGCTATCGGAGCTGCTCTTATCTGCACACATCACATGGGCACAAGAAGTATCATTTGGGCCCCCATGAAGGATGTAATAGCTGATCAATATTCCAGTATTACATAGAATACTCAGTCCTTTTGTTTGTTTTTTGAGATATGGTCTTGCTATATAGTTCAGGCTGGCCCTGAACTTACTATGTAGCCCAGGCTGACCTCAAACGCAAGGCAATCCTCCTGCCTCAGCCTCCTGAGTACTGGGATTACAGGCATGTGGCACTACCCTTGGCTGTCTTGCCCAGCCATTTTGAGGGGGTGTACTAGGTAATAACGGGTCGGCACATTTTCCAAGCTTTTGAGAGCAATCTTATTACAGTATTAGAATTGTCTACTGGATCTGTCGCCAAGTGTGAAATCCTACATCTTGAAAGAGTGATCTTACCTCTCTAAAGTCTCCTTTATCCAGATTTTGTAGTTCATTGTTTTCATGTATCACCCTAGGGCAACTCTTGGCCTGCTTTTCCAGTTCTCGCCAGTTCCAGCAGCTGCTTTGGTTTCCGTCCCCTCCCTTCCATTTCCCACTTCCAGTGTCAGTGTTTTCTCTTTCAGGCAAAACTGAGACATGGTCCCAGAGATGGGTCTGCTGGTTAGGAGGGGTGGCATGGCTTAAAGTGAGAAAGGAGAACATTGTCCTTCAAGGAACCAACCTAGATAGAAGGTGATATGTAGTTTTCAGGCAGTCCCCCACCCCGCTCCAACACAGGTAAGGTTAATTACATCCCTTAATTCCCATTCATGGTTTAGGGTCCAGAATTCCTGGAGTTCAGGGTTTTCAAGTTCATCTATCTAAATATCTGCAGCCAATCAGAGGATCCCACCTTTCCCCTGTCGTGGAATGGGCTTCTCCATAGACTTCAAAACTGAGAACTCAGACTTCTGTAAAGTTCTGCCATTCTACACTTGAGTCTTGCAGCTGGAGCAGCTTTGTCCACCTTCTAATTTCATGACATGAAAGTCTTCTTACTGCCAAGGGAACATGGGACCCTCATGCATGTTTTTTCCCTGCTGATTAATAGATTCAAACACTTAATTTTCTGTTTCAACTTGCAATAATACTGAGCAATTGATTCAAGGTGTCTAACTTCCCTCATACTCCAGCGTGTCACAGGCACATCTTTCTTCTGAATTTTGTCCTTGTTCTCTTGGGCTGCTGTCTTGGCACATTACTACAATAGCCTGCAGCGGCTCTCGGTTGCCACCTCCTGTTGAAGAGGAGGTCCTCCTCTTCTGATCAGTAAAGTGCTGAATTCCGGAATTCTTTCTTTTGGGGTCTGCTTTCTAGGACCCCTCCTGTTATTTCCTATTTTGGGTAAGTGATTTACTGAAGGAGAGCTCTGCTAGGATGAGGAATGAAGGAAATAGAGATCATGGAAACGTTAGGAATGGATTTGTTCTAATTTGGAGTCAAGCTTCAGCCAGATAGTACGGGACATCCAGATAGTGAATTAAACCATATAGCTGGTCCTGCCATGAGGCAAAGAGGCTGCCTTGTTAACATCAGGCCATAATTATTGTGGCTTGCCTATGGAGAAGGCAAGACTAACAATATGCATGCAAGAAGAATTTCTTGGGGATGTATATCAGTAGTAAATTGCTTGCATAGCATGCAGGGAGCCCTGGGTTCCGTCTCTAGGAGAGAGAGAGAGAGAGAGAGAGAGACAGAGAGAGAGAGAGAAAGACAGAGAGAGAATCCTTCTGTAGAAAGACTCATTAGACTGTGTTCTATTGAGTCTTTAGGTTGTGTTCTTATAATTCTCTGTTCTTCTCCCAGGTAAGAACTTACTTTAATTCTAATATATAGTACAGTATTTTGTTCACCTGATGTTTATTAAAAAAGGAGGCTCTATTTAAGACAAGGAAAATTCTGCAAATAAGAGGGGAGCTGAGAGCTATAAGCTGTTGATATGAACACCACCTGGACAATGGTGTAATAATTCTGTACTGGGCATGAAAGTGGGAGGCAGATGCCAAGGAGGAGGTTCAGCAGGACTGATGAAAGACTCCTCCTCCAGTACAGGGAAAGAATCCTGCACGACTACATGTAATTTGGACTGAACTGACTCTGAGCTGGCTCCTTATGCATTCTTCGACTGTACTTGCCCACAGGTGTCCCAAGTCTCCCCACCCTACACAATAAGTCTTTGCTCAAACCCTCCCACACTAAAAATCTCTTGAGAGCTTCTTGTTGCTCCATTGAAGGGTCCATCTACATCATGTGAACTTGTAAGCATATCGCCCAGACTCAGAAAAAGGTGGTAGAGTCCAACAGACACCCACACTCACTGGCATTCCTTTTGGGCTCTGAATACATTTAGCTATTTTCAGCCTGTGGAGGGGCTGGGTCATGTGGGATAAAAATAGATGGGCCAGCATCCTGGTTCAATGACACACACCTGTAATCCCAGCTACTTGGGAGGTTGAAACAGGAAGAACACATGTTTTAGGCCAACCTGGGCAACTTAGTGAAATCCTTTCTCAAAATAAAAATAAAAAGGGTGGGGAATATTGCATAGCAATCATAACTTCAATTTCTAGTACTGCAAGAAGAAGGAGAAGGAGAAAAAGGAAAAAAGAGGAAGAAGAAGAAAAGAAAAGAACAGAAAAGAGGGCTGCAGTTGTTGCTCAGTGGTAGGCTGCATGCCTAGGGTGTATAAGGGTGTAAGGATCTACTGCCACCCACCCCCCAAAAAACAAAGAAAAGACCAGCTTTTTTTCACCACAAAGACTTAGCTAGACAGAGGCAAATGGGGATAGAATAGGCAGGCAGATCTGCAAGAAGTTGTTCCCAGGATAGCCCTGGTATGGCATCTGGGCAGTGGGTACAACCAGAGGACTAAAGCAGAAGCCTCACAATGACAAAATGAAAAACATTTTTGGTGAGGAAAAGGCTCCAGTGAAGTTAGTGTCTGTCTGTCTATCTGTGTGTCTGTCTGTCTCTTCTCACTTAACCCTGTTTTGCATTGGAAATTGAACCAATGGCCTTCACATGAGGTACATCCCCAGACCTCTCCCCTTTTTGAGACAGGGTCTTGCTAACTTTGTAAACTGCCAAGCTGCAGGCTGGGCTTGAACTTGTGGTGATCCTCCTGCCTCAGCCCCCCAAATTCTGGGATTATAGGCATGTGCTACCATGCCCAGCCTCTGTGACTCTTCAAAATGGCTCCTTGTGCATGTTTCAGTGCCTCCTGGCCAAAGTATAAACTCCAAATCTTCCTATCCTAAACACTGTTTTCCTGTAAACTATCCTCCAAAAAGCCCCTGCGAGTTTTTCTTGCTCCATTAAAAGAGCCATGTCATCCCTCTTTAACAGACTTTTTCCACAGTTTCAGAGCAAGAGACTTTGTACCTCTCTTTGGGTATTACCTTTGAACTCTTGGCCATACTTACTCCCATTTTCTTTTCTTTTTCATTTTAAAGATAGTAAAATCCAACAAAATAAGACAGAACAAAGCCAATCAAAAACAATGCAGCAGAATTGGTACAGAACTTCAAAGCAGGATACCAGGAAAACAATAATAGCTACCATAGTATATCTTGTTATCTTCACAATAGTTGTCCATTCCATCAAGCATACAAAATCAAACCAAAAAAACCCCACAATAAAACCAATCAAAACAAAATATTGAATAAAGCAAAACAATTAATCAGAACAAAGTAACTATGAAAACAATATTTGACTTCAAAGACAAGATAGAAAGGTGTCCCCTATATTTATTATATATTGCATACTATCATCCTCCCAAGAGATGCTCAGACCATTGGTCCCAAGTCTGCATAATCAACCAAACAATATAAGCATTTAGTTGCTTTATGTACCTTAGTTACTATCAACTCAGGCTGTCCTTGGAACCATCTGGTTGCTTGCGTGACGCAGGGGGTGGAGGGTAGACTCACTGGAGATGCTCTCTAACTATTCTCTCCCTGGAGTATGCACAGCTTACCAGAAAGGCTGGCTAGTTGATTTATTGATTTGTCCCCCAAGTCCCAGCATGGCCAATTCTTGGGAAATGCTGACTTTTCTCCCTTATTCCCATTTTGCATGGCAAAGAGATTAGTTGCTTGGGAGTACAAGGACCCATCGTTAAATCTTCCACAGATTTAAGGATGCCACAGGCAGTGAGAAGATGGATAGACAGATGGATCCTAAAGAGTCCCATATTCTAGTATAGCCCCAAGAGTGCCCTGGTGACAAATGCCAACTGTGACCTAGGGTGAGAGCACATACAGCAGCTGCCAGCACTGCCCCAGTCACTCAACTGGTGTTTGCCATGTGCTAGAACCCCTATGCACCCCAAGCACAGGTAAGAAGCTGACAGGAAACAGGGTGGGATTGAGCTGAGGTGAAGGCTCATGCAGCCCAGGGCTATTGTATCTCCTTTGGAGAAACAGCAACCAAATCTGCAGATTCTTCAACTTGCTGAGGGCACAGCCAACAGTGTGTCATTCCTGTCCCTATGGTTGGATTCTCTGACATGGTTACTTTCATAACTCAGCCATATGGTCTCTACTCTGGTGTTTCTACCTGATTTATACTTATATGAGGCTCCTCCTTAAACTGGCTTCTGCACAGGCATAGTCCTGAACATTCTGAATTTCAACCAAATGAGCTTTCCCTGGAGAGACTGTGGCTGGTCCACTGTCTACAGATGAAGGTGTAAAGTCTCTGATATCTTTAGCTTATTGCAAGGAGGATGTAGTGAAAAGGGAGACCCTTTAAGCAGTAGTTCCCAGGCATGAAGGTTTCATTCTTTATCTTAGGGTCAATATATTGTTCAAGGAGTTACCATCAAGAGGAAGTGGACTAAAAAAAAAAAAAAAGGAAGTGGACTATCAAGCAAGAAGCAGAAGCCTAAGGAACAAGGGAAGGTAGGATCAGGTAGGGTCCTAAAGTCAGTTCTACCTTGTTTCCAAAGATGCCACAGACCTTGCAACCAATTAGCTAGCTGAGAGTGGGGTTAGGGAGCTTCTGAGAAGTGAAGACTTAATCCTGCTCATCAACAATGCTGCGCTGTTGACAGTCTCATGCCTGAAAGACATGGAGATGCCAGCCAACATGCAGTTGTCATACCAGACCAATGTCAAGGGACCCCAGCTTCTTGCCCAGGTGAGTCACATCCCCTCCAGATGCTGACCCAGAATAGACACTGCCCTTGGGCTACTGCTCATCCTCCATTCCCAGAGACCTCAGGCAGGAGAGGGACAAGGGCAGAGCCAGGGAGAAGAAGTCTGGTTCCAGTTGCCTAGAGCCTGCTCCCTGTTGAGCCATGTAGACCTTTCAGTAGAATAAAAACCTCATCACTTTTGTTGCTATGTGTAGAGAATATTTACTGCCAGACCATTTTCCTTCTTTTTTACTCCCTTTCCTGCCACAGGCCTTCAGTTTGCTGCTGAGAATATCTTCCAGGATCCACTCTTGGAAAGAACTGAGTTGGGCACAAGCTTCCATCTTCAACCTTTGAAGCATTGCCAGTTTTATGAAAAAAAAAATGCTGGGTTGGAATTACAGAGGCATCTTATCACTTGTAGTGAGATAAAGAGGACCTGGGGTTTTGGCTGCATCTGGAACCTCTCTGGGTTGGCCATAGCCCTTCCCAGCTCATTCTTTTTTTTTTTTTTTTGAGACTGGGTCTCTCTATGCAGGTCAGGCTAGCCTTGAACTTACTTTGGAGCCCAGGCTGGTCTTGAATTTGCAACAATCCTTTTGCCTCAGCCTCCTAAATGCTGGGATTACAGGTGTGCAGCACCATGCCCGGCTTCCCAGCTCATTCTTCCAGATCTCCCGAACTCCCTGACCTGGTGCCAAGCTCTAGCCTAAGGTGAGAAAAGCATCCTATGGGACAGTATCCACTCTGAATATTAGGATGGGTCATTCCAGGATAGGACTCACAGAAAACTATGAGGGTCAGTTTTCTGGTCCCCAACACTATAGCCTTGCTGGAATCTGAGAATGGCTGAGTTCTCAGCAAAGTCTGACGAAGCTATCATATCAGATGGGGCCAATGCCCTTGAATTCCAGTTTTTAAGGGCTATCAATAGCAGAAGGAGCACATATTATCATTGGGAAAAGTTGCCCAAAATGGTTACCTAAGGAAGTTTGGAGGATCAAGTCCTGGGGTTCAGGCTTCAGGTGGAAGAAGCAGATAATAAAACTTGGGGAACCAGACCCTGAGGGTGTGGGAAGCTCTGGAAGAAGGAAGGGTTGCTCCAGTAGAGGTGATGAATTGGAGGAGGGGGAGATCCTTACACAGGAGTCTCTGGGGCATACACGTAAGTGTCATATCTTGAGCCTGAGTGAGTGGTGGGTGGCATTCACACCCTGAAGGTGTAGAGTTCAGTTTCTCTGGACCCCTCCCCAACTTCAGTTAATTCTGCAGAGTTAGCTGTGGGCCCATCTGTAGTCTCATCTGACCATGAGTGTTGTGTGCTTTCCAGGTCCCACCAATAGTGAACAGAATCCATCCAGAGCATGCTGGAGGTGATGGCCCAGCTCACAAAGAAGCAGGGAACTTCTGGGACTGGAAGGCCCATCTGAGAAGTTAAACAGAAACAAGCATCCCAAGGAGACCCGAATTCTTTGCATTCCCACCTCTAACCCTCACATGAACTCTGTTTCTTGAACTCTAAGACCCTCAGTAAACCCTGAGTATCTGTTCCAGGCTCTGGCATGCTGGCACTCAATAAATATTTCATAGATGAAGATACAAGTCTTCCTCCTCACTGACTTATAAAGGCCAGGACATATTGGTGCCCCCTGAGGCTGAGCTGCTGAGCTGTTCTTCTGCCTCTGACACTCCAGAAGCCCCTACCCACTCCTTGGCTTCCAGTTCTCAGCCATAACCTCATATGAGGAAAGCACTGTCCTCTGCAGTTAGAAATGGTAGAGGAAGGAAGGAAGGAAGGAAGGAAGGAAGGAAGGAAGGAAGGAAAGAAAGAAAGAGCCACCAGTAGGAGTTGGGTGTGGTAGCACCTGCCTCTAATCATAGCACTCAGGGAAGCTGAAACAAGGGGATCATAAATTCGAGCCCAGCCTGAGCAACTTAGCATTTTATGAGACTAGATCTTGAAATAAAAAATAAAAAAGGGCTGGGGATATAGTTCAGTAAAGACTTTGGGTTCAGTTCCCAGCACACATATACACATACAGGCATACATGTGCACAAAGAAAAGGAAGAAGAGGAAGAGGAAGAAGAAATAAAGGAGCATGGTTTGGGGATGACCAGCACATTATATTTATTGTGCACCTTTTATCTATTATTATTACATTATAATATATAATGAAAGAATTATACAACTTAGCCATAATGCAGAATGAGTGCGATCTTTGAGCTTGTTTTCCTGCAACTAGATGGTCCTGTGTTGGGGTGGTGGGAGACATGACACCTAAAGTATGTTACTCATGTCTAGTCCACTTTTTAATCTCATTTTGGTTGCTGTGACTGCAAAAGAATCCTACAAAGATAAGACTTTGCAAATGAAGGTGTTATGGTTTTTGTCTAGATGTCCCCTCAAAGCCTCATGTGGTCATATGTTGGCTTTCTTCAAAGGTGGCTGGATTTAGAGTGTGAGATACTGGTATTAAGGGTGATTGATTACTAATTAGTCCATGATTGGTGTGGCATAATTCTGGGAGTGAGTGCTACCCACCCTAAGGACAGAAAGCCCAGACAGAACATAAACAGATAGAAAGAAACTACTATGGCCACTTGTCGCTTGTCCTAGCTTATCACTTGTTGCTCACTTGCTACCTTGCTGTCTTCTGTCTTCTGCTCTGCTTTGCCATGGACCGTTTCTCCTCTGTGATGTCCCTCTATCACATCACTCTGCCTTGGAGAGTACAAATTATGGACTGAAACCTCTACAAAGTGTGAGTTGAGATAAATATTTCTTCTCTTAACTTTGGATGTCATATATTTTGTCTCAGCAATGAGAAAAGTAATTAAGGAAAAAATTGTAGTTGGGATTTACAAGGACAATAATTTAATACAAGAAACACAGTTTATAAAATTGTCACCCAAAGAATCAAACACAAAAAGTGCAGGAAATTGTTCACACACTAAAGACCTCAAAAAATCCAACTGAGGGCATGGATCCCATGGCAATATCCTGCACGAGTTCAGCTGAAGACTTGGCGCCCATGACAATGTTTCACGCAAGTCTGTTTCATGAATTTGCACTGGGAAGGTCCAAAAGTCAGCATTGGAAGCTAGAAAGTCTGTGCTAACAGGATGAAGGATATGTGCCAGCAGGCTGAGGAATCTGCACTGGAGCCAGGAAGCAATGTTCAAAGTGAGGACCAGATTTTCCCCTGAAAAGAACCACAGCCATCCTCACAACAATGAGATCCCTCTGACGATGAGAACAGCCAAGTTTGTATCAGGAAGCCAGCGTGACAAGCTTCCCCTGGAGATTGAACAGCATACCATATTCCCTTCTGGACCCAGGAAATGATGCTCAAAGTAAGGGCCCAGAGCCCCACACAAAATGAACTGCAGCCATTCTGAGTGACAACAAGGTGCTGAGTTCCCCTGACGATGAGAACAGCCAAGTTCATATCAGGAAAGAAGCTCGACAAGCTCCTTCAGGAGAACCAAGGGCAACAGGAAAACCAACACCACCACCCCTTCCTCTCTAGTTCTCCCTTTAATGTTGGCAACAGTCTGAGATGGGCCACCCACACCCACACCAGACTGATTCAGTTCAGCTTGTTGTTACAAGTTGACTAACAGCTGTCAATCCACCACTGCAAGCTTTTTAGCACTTTTGTGGCAATGTCAGGAGATCCTAACTTGACTTTAATCCAGAACATTTGGACATTTAAAGTTGCTTCATACATAATGTCAGGCCACCGTCATTTATGACCTGAAGCAGTTGATCCTCTTCTAGTACACAGTCCATTCACTTGGTTTATCCATAAATAGGTTGGGGAGCCATTCCTTCTCAGTTCAGGGATCTTTTGTGGTTGGGAAGTAATGCTCAAACTTTTCAAAGTTGAGATAAGTGATCATGCACCAACTGGGAGAAAAAAGACACCGGTTCATTCTCATTCAAAATCTTTTCTAATGTTATGTCTTATAATTTAGGTCTAGAATATACTCTCAAAGCCTTCTGTGTTCAGAAGTGAGGCTTTGAAAGGTGATTGGATCATTGGGGGTGTTACACTCATCAGTGGATTAATTCACTGATGAATTCAGAACCAAATGTGCTATTAAAAGGTAGGCTATGGTAGGAAGAGGCAGGTCACTAGAGGTGTGACCTGGAAGGGGATTATTTCCCTAACTAGCTCCTCTTCTCCCCTGGTTCCTGGCCACCATTATATGAGGTTTTTTTTCCCCCACTGGATCCTTCCACCATGCCCTTCTAATCTTGGAGCCAGCCTATTATGCACCAAATCCTCTAAGAACCATTAGCCAAAATAAATCTCTGCTCTTTTTTTTTTTTTTTCCCTTGGTACCGGGGATTGAACTCATGACTGTACACTTGTAAGGCAGGCGCTTATGCCACTGAACTAAATCCCTGGTCCCCTGTCTTTGCTCTTTTAAATTGTGGGTGTTTGGTATTTTGTCCCAGTGTGAGAAAATGACTGAGACATCAGCCCCATATTTCAGTTTGGCTTTGAATGCAGCCACTTTTACCTGCCAATTTGAACAGTTATTTTCCCTTGAAGTGAGGATTGAGGCTTTTGTTTTTTGTTTTTGTTTTTGAGTAGATTGAATATGTTACATGAATAAGCAAGTTTTGCAACCCATTCTGTGTCACTGAAATGTGCTCCCAGGGGTGACTGTGCTTCTAAATCTCTAGAGTGGCTCTTGTAAGTCAAAAACTCTGGCCTTTAGACATGAATCTACCTTTAGGAAGCCACCTCACTTTTTTGTGTAAGAGACAATGTGGGCACTTGGCAACCTTTTATCCTAGAGCTGCAGGAAAAGACCGAGTAAAGAGAATGTATTTTTACATTCTTTGTTATCAGAGAATGTGGTTTATAATTTTAATCACATCCTGTTAAACATTATTAAAGTCAGGGAACATTTTCCAGCTAGTTAGCATTTCTTCATGGATGACATAGTGTATGGACTCACAGTCAGAAGTGATTTTTAGGGAGCTGGGGATTTAGCTCAGTGGTATAGGCACCTGCCCAGCAAGTGCAAGGTTGTGAGTTCAATCCCCTGTAACAAAAAAAGAAAAAAAAAGTGACTTTTAGGACCAGAATAAGGAAACCACAAAGCCATGCAGTCATAAAAGATGCTCTGTACTGCCACAAAACGAGCAATTTAGTTTTCTGGATATGCAGTCATTCAAGGATTTGAACAGTTCTTCAGCTGTGGTATTAAATGGCAACAAAGTCCACACCACATATCCCTATGCATATCCTCCTGAAAAATATATCACACAAAATAAGAATTGTTGCCTGGATGCCAACATCAGTAGACTTGAAGACCTGGATCGTGTACCACAGTGACTCACTGATCCTTCCTAACAACCATGCCTCAATATCCTCTGCTGTTTCATCAGTTTGTCTAGTTATGGTGCTAGCTGAAAGAGGAATGCATGCCACCTTTTGAACTGCATTCTCTCCTAAAAATTCATGACAAATGTCCTTAGCAGCAGGTAAGATCAACTCTTCATCAAAGTAAGGGGCTTCTTGCTTTTAGCTATATGATGAGCTACTAAGAATGACTCCTTCAATGAAGAAACATTTGATATAGTGGTGGCATTCAATTATTACTTCTGTTCTCCAATTACTTCTGTTCATGTTTTCTTTTCCTTGAATAACTCCAAAGTCTTGCTTTTATATTTATTTATTTATTTATTTATTTATTTATTTATTTTTGAGACAGGGTCTCACTATGTAGTCTTCAGGCTGGCCTTGAACTCATGGCAATCTCCTGCTACAGGAGGATCTCAAGTGCTGGGATTACAAGCATGTACCATGACATCTGGCAGGCTTACCTTTCAATTCAAGGTACCTGGTCTCCACGTGATGAAGTGGTTCTAAAGGTTTCATTGCTTCATTAGATAATAGGTTGCCACACATTATACAGAGCAGGCTTGGAGAATGTAGCTCACTTGTTGCAATCAACCTGTAACTTAAGTAGGACTGTTGGCCTTCTCTCTTTCTTTTCTTTCTTCCTTTCTTTTGTATTTTCTTTCAAAGATAGCTTTCTTTCTACTGGCATTCTTAGAGTCTTTGGCTGTCTCATTATTGGGTCTTTCCCCCTTTTCAAAGCAGCTTTCTGGTGATATTTGTTTTTCACTCATTAACTAGGGTTAGTTTTCAGGCTTACCAAAACTATGATTGAGACAAGTGCACAGTGCAGGAAAAAGGTACAGATGGAAGTGGTAAATAAACTAATGGGTGGGTTTGTACAGACTAGAATAAGTGTCAGATTCCAACTTAAAGCTTACCACTAGACACAGCTGTAAAACTGAACGTCAAGTTGCCACTATAAAGCCCATCACCAGATGCAGTTTGTCACTTGCCACTCACTGATAGAGTTTTGATGTGAGTCTGAAAGCAACTCGGGCTGAGGATTTAGCTCAGTGGCATAAGTGCCTGCCTTGAAGCACATGGTCATGAGTTCGATCCCCGGTACAAAAAAAAAAAGCAACTGATTTATTATGGTCTCTGTGCAGCCAAACTCTCTGCTAATATTGTCTTTGCAGATGCTTCCCAGCAGTAGCATCATCACCTCTCCCCACCTCAGATCATCAGGCATTAGATTCTCCAAGGGGCACACAATGTACATCTCTCACGTATGTAGTTCACAGTTGGGCTCTTGTTCCTATGAGAACCTAATGCCACTGCTTATCAGACATAAGGTGGTAATTTGAATGATGGGGTACAGTTGTAAATACAGATGAAGCTTCTTGTGTTTGCTCACTGCTTATCTCCTGTTATGCAGCTTGGTTTGTAATAGGCTATGATGACACATGACTGTAATCCCAGAATTCAAGAGGATGAGGCAGGAGGATCTTGAGTTCCAGGAGGATCTTGAGCCAGCCTGGGCTAAACAGCAAGTTCAAGACTAGCCTACATAGTGAGACCTAGTTTCAACAAAACAAACAAGCAAACAAGTAAAAACAACCATTTGTGGCAGCTGTGCCCAACCCATTGGGAAGGTCAAATTGACAGTCTCATAATTTTCTAGGTTGGGCTCCTGCTGCTGGGCACCACACTCTTGGAATCCACATATTTAAAAACACTTGAAACAGGTTCACTGGCCCCTGCCCTATCCTGGGCCTGAGCTCTTCAGCATTCTCTGATGGAGCATCTGCAGCTAGTAGCTATCTAAAAAATGCCCAGACCTTTTCAATCTCACTCTAGAGGTCTGTTACAAGTGCCAGGAGCTGGCTCTGTCCCCACAAATCTCCAGGAGGTATGGGAGGGGACTACAGTAGATCTAGTCAAGTTTTCTCCAACTTCAGGCAAAGCTCTCTGAGTGGCTTCTGCCCTGCACTGTAGTCCAGGGCTCTCATCCTAGGGAGGATCACTCTCATCCAGGATGAAATCATCAGGCCTTATTCCATTCCTCTTTTCCAAAACAATAAGAGGCTGCATTTTCAAGAGTCAAGAAAAACGTGCCAAGAGATGGAGGTACCCTTTGCCAATTCTCAGGAGTAAGTCCGTCCTGGGTTTCCTGGGAAGACTCATGGAACTTTTGCTGTTACTTAGTTTCAAGGAGGGCAAAAGTAGACTGAATCCTTTAAGGCTAGAACCAGGAAGCTGAGTGTGGGATAGTGGGTGTTAAGAGTTATGATGCTAGGAACCATGATGCCCATTAGGATTTGCATCATGAACAACTGTGCAAAAACTATCCTTGAGGTTACTTTTTCCTTTTGAGACGGTCCCTCTGTCTTTATGAACCTTACTTAAATATCTCTCCAGGGAACCCAAACTTTCGCAGAAGGCCTCAGCATTAGGCTTATGGGTCACAAATATATTCCACAGACACTATCAACTCTTAGGAGAGCCAAGAAAGTTACTATGTTTGGTCAATGCTCCAAACAAAACTGGAAATGGGCACTAGGAAGGCACCCAGCAGTGTTTGTCTCCCTAAGTGCTTACAAGGCCAAGGGTTTTAGAAACCAGGCATAGTGACATGTGCCTGTGATCCTATTATAGACAGCTAAATTATGTGGAAATATAGGCAGTCAGACAGTGCAGAAGAAGAGAACACATTAAAACTGTGGCTGGAGGTGCATCCATTGAGGCCAGGCCTCAAGATAAAGATGGAATGACCAAGCCTACATACCTCCCTGAGGGATAAGCAATATACTATAATTGGAATCACCTGGTCCAATAAAGTCTAGCTAGACATCAGTCACCCAAATGGGTGAGCAGGACCTTCTGACTCATCTCTTGCAAAAATGGTCCTTGTTCTTTCCAAGGACATACACTTGTTATGTGACCTGCTTTCCCATTGGACCAATGTTACCTAAGCAGCTATACTTGTAATCTTATTGGTTGATTATAGTTTTGTTTCATGTTATACCCACTTCGTAAAATTGCACCCACCTTGTGACTTTGTTCTTTAAAACTTCCTCTGGAAATTGGGGTCCATGGCAACCCACTTGGGTCCCCTCCTATTAATATAGGGGAATGAAACTCCCAACCTACTATGTCCACGAGTTCGTGTTCTCTAAAATCGAAGAATGAATTTTAGGAACAATGGAGGTTAAAAGTAGAATGTATTTATTGAGAAAAAGAAAGCTTCTGTCTGAGAGAGAGTCAGAAGGGGTCTTGAGTGGGTTGTCAAGGACTCTGTCTTTTCCAAGGACTTTTATAGAGCAAAATCATGGGGTGAGATGGGTTCAAGGTGGGGGAAAACTGGAAACTTACAATAAGATGGGACATAACTATAGTTAGCCAATAAGATTAGTAGTTCAGGTAAAAGTGATTAAATTGAGGACAAACGGGGAAGCAAGTCATGTAGAAAGCGGGCATTCTTAGAGAGCTGTGACTCTTCCCTAGGAGGTTGGAATGGGACATCTGGCTTCCTCAGGGTGATAGGGAACTGTTTAGAATATCAGTCCTTAGGATGTGGATGCATTTGTTTGATCTTTTGTCCTGAGGCTTTGCCCACAGCAGGAGGTGTCTATCTCCCCAACAGTTGCAAGGTATCTGGGCTTTAGCACTGGCTCCTTTGAGGACCTAGCCCTGTCTGACTGCCTATAATATTTCTAACTAAGTCAGCTGCCTGCAACACTATCTCTCCAGAGCTGTCTCTTAATAAAATTTCCTACTCAACTTCTGTTTTTGCTTAGAATTCATTCTTCAGTTTTGGGGAACACAAACGGCGTATCTGATATCCAGCAGGTTGGGAGTTATTTTCCTTATATCATTTGGAGGTCTCATATCAGTCCCAATACTTTGGGAGGCTGAGACAAGAGGGTTCCAAGTTTGAGCTCAACCTGGGCAATTTAGTAAGACCCTGTGTGTGTGTGTGTGTGTGTGTGTGTGTGTGTGTGTGTGTTTTGAAACAGTCTTGCTATGTAGTCCAGGTTGACCTTGAGTTTGAGGTAACCCTCCTACCTCAGCCTCCCAAGTGCTGGGATTACAAGTATGTGCCACCATGCCCAGCAGTGAGACCTTGTCTTAAAATATAAAATGCAAAAGGACTGAAGATATAGCTGAGTGTGAGGGCCTTAGATTCAATCCCCAGTACAGAAAAAAAAAAGTATTACATCAAATCTCATCTGAAATCAGCCTTACTTTTGTACTTTTTCAGTTATCTGAGTAATAAATTATTTTTATTAGAGTATAAATCAAGCTTTTGATTCACCCCTTTGGTTTTGTTTTCTTAACAGGTTTCTCCCTTGAACGGGGGGCCTAACAATGGTCTTTGTTAGAACTAACAAAAGTCTTTAAATCCAATAGTGGGAAACAATAGCCTCGGAACATCCTTAATGGAGAAGGCAAGGTGTACCTACCTCCCTTTGAGGATGGAGTTCTTTAATATACCTACATCATAAACTCTAAAATGTGGTTTATTGTTAGACATTCCATTATTTTATGAACCTCTAGTAGAGGAAAAATAACGTTCTTAATTAAGGTGCAACACAATAAAATTTTCTTTCTTTCTCTTTCTTTTTTTTTTTCTTCCTTGCAATGGTAGGGATTGAACCCAGAGTGTACAAATGTTAAAAGTACAGATTAAAGAAAAAAATTTTTTTTATTTGAAAGACAATAAAACAAAAGGGGGCAGTACAGAGCAGATCAGAACAGGACAACATAGGCAACACAGTACTTTACATTAAGTCAACTGGACATCAACAGTAGCTAACACCATATCTCTTACT